>JAVSCE010020557.1:0-29006 GCA_032199065.1 Smutsia gigantea
TTAGTCACCTATTTCTCTTATTATTTTTTCATTCCAAGAGATCCTTTTTTCTCTCTGTGCCTCAACTTCTTTGTTTTCCTGTTCTCTAATTTCTGTTTTATTTACTCTCTCCTCTACCTCATCTAATATGCTTTTAAATCCCTCCATTATATGTTTCATTTCAGAAACTGTATTTTTCAAAGTTTCTATCTCTTTCTTGAAGTCCTCCCTGAGATCTTGAATATTTTTCTGTAGCTCCTTGAGCATATTTATGATTTTTATTTTGAAATCTTTATCAAGAAGATTGGTGATTTCACTTTCACTTAGCCCTCTTTGTGATGTTTGAGGGATTTTGGTTTGTACCAGATTTTTTTGCCGTTTCTAATGATGACTATGGAACAATAACTTTGTGTAGACATTGCCCTCTAGTGCTCAGAAGGTCTAGTCTCTGGAGCTGCCCAGGACTTGGAGCAATGTTGGGGTCATAGGCATGCAGCACTGGTGCATGCCAGGAGGAAAGAGCTCTTTCCTGTTTCCTGGCTGCTGTGCCTGCCTCCACTGTCAGGGACAGTGGGTGGAGAGCCCAGGAAGGGGCCTCTACATTACACCCTTGTAGCTGCTGTAGGCAGGGCTGTCCTCTGGCTGACTTGGTGTGATGGCAGGGACAGTAGGTTTGCGAACTGGTGCTGGCAGGGAGGTAGGAGTGGCAGGCTGAATATCGCAGTGGCGGGCCTTTGGGTGCATTGACAGCCCAGGGGATGGATTGCCTGAAGCTCCTGAAATTTCCAAACCTGCTGGGCTGAGTGTGCCAGGACAGTTTTTTCCACCTGTCCTTTCTCCTGAGCAGCAAGCTCTGTGTAATCCTTGCAACTTTAGGACCCCTCTTTATGTTGGGAAGTCTTTCAAAGTGCCCACCTTTCTTTCATCCAAGAGCAGCCAGTTGTGGGTACCTGTTCTCCACAAGGAGCTGAAATCTCGGTTTCTCTGAGTATTCTACCTGTCTTTGCTTTCCAGCCCCACTAATCTCCAGCCACCATGTAATATGGGTTCATGTTCCCAAAGCAGATCTCCAGGGTTGGGGGTTTAGCACTCCTGGGCTTGTACTCCCTCCCCACTCCATTTCTCTTCTTACCACCATTAAGCTGGGGTGGGGGGAGGGTGTGGGACCCACTGGATTGTGGCTTTGCTACTTTACTCTTTTCTGTGAGGTTTTCTCTTTTCGTCAGATGTAGGCCATCTGTCACAGTCTTCTTTCTGGTTGCTCTTTTTGAATTAATTGTATTTGTTGTATTTTCGTATTGTATGTGGTTTTTGGGAAGAGGTTTCTGCCTCACTTCTCATGCTGCCGTCTTTTTTTCTCTGCTATATGATTTATTTTTATGGTTTATGTCCCCATACTATAATATAAGCCTCAAGGGTATGGGGACATTTTTACTCATTGATGTATCCCAAAAGCCTAGAACAGTGCCTGGCTCACATAGTTGGTTCTCTTTGAGTCTCTATGTGTCTGTATTTGTGTGTGTTTTTGTGTGCATGTGAGCAGTTTTGTGCGTTTTTGTATTTAGTTGGTGAATGAATGAAGGAGGGAATGGATGTCATACCATCCCCTTGCTCCCTTAACTCTAGCCACACTTGTCTTCTTTCTGTTCTTAAACATATCTAGTTCTTTTTTTTTCCTAGAAATTTGGCATTCCCCCCCTCACTTTAGTACACTCATCTCCTCACTTTTTAAACTTCACAAGCATTCAATGTGGATCTTCAGTTTCAGCTTAAATATTACTTCTTCTGTGAGTTCTTGTCTTACAACCTGAACCAAAATTGTCCCACTCATTAATCTTTATTCCAGCTTTCTGTTTGTTTTTGTTTCCTTCTGAGTACTTATCATGCTCTTTAAATTATTTTATTTATATATGTGATAATATGTTCAATATCTGTCTTTCTATTGAAATGTTTAGTACTTAAGGTTAGGAACTTCATCTTCTTCACTATAGATCCCCTATACTACAAATTACCTAACACATAGAAGATATTCAGTAAATATTGGTAGAACAAATGAAGTAAGGAATAAAAAGAGGCAAAATTTTAAATAACCTCCAACATTTACACCCAGAGACACATATGTATGCTTTCTATAATAACATGTATGGGCTTCAGTCATGAAAATTGTGATAGCCTTGCTACACTCAGAATAAACTAGGTATTTCAATATGCAGACATTTCTGTATATTGCATATTGTATACTGTATATATCTTTACTCTGGCACCAATGTTCTATACTATCAATGCTGATAAGAATAGTAATAGTAACTAACATTTTCATTTGCTTGCTATTTGACAAGTACTGTTCTAAGTGTTTTACGTGGTTTATTCAATCCTCATAGCAACCCAATGAAATAGAGATGGTGATGATGATGGTTGCTATTATTATCAACTAAATAGATGAGGATGGGTGTATCAGAGAAGTTTAGTAACTTGCCCAAGATTTCACAGCTAAACAGTGGTCTTTTTAAATCCAAAAATTCTGAATTCAAATGAGGTGTTTCTGATAATAAAGTCTGTGTGTGCAGGTCCATGTGTATATGTGGGAATGCAGATACAGGTGTCTAGGGCCACTGACTCAAATATGTTAGCCAAAAACTTAATCTGATGACTATTTTAATTCAAACAACAACAAACACATTGCAGTAATAGCTGCACAGTTTTCCATGAGCTCCTTTCTGTATGATGAAAATGGTAGATTTAATAGTTCTGCTTTCATGACTTGTGGAAACTCAAGGAGCATTCTGCAGATAATTAATATTATTTTCTTCTTACTTTGTTCTGGTGTTGTTGATAAGGTAACTAAAAATCCAATGATATGTTCTTAGCCTTTTACAGATTTTAAATTTCTTTCTTTTGAATACTTCAGGATAAGTTGTGGCTATGGCTCTTAAAGTGCATTTTCTTCACTTTGCTGCTGCCAGTACACAGCATGAAGCTCTTTTCTTAGTGATATCAATTTTTTTAGGGGTCAGTTCAACCTTCTAAGATGTTGCCTTGTGATTTTTTCACACCATATGAGGAGATGGTGTGCAGAGAAGTAGAATTTTCCATTATCAGCTGCAAGTCATAAGTGCTGTTTGGCGGGGATAAGAAATTTAAACAAGTTTTCCAAGGAATAAGCAGTTCCAAATTATTGCCTGTTTATTATAGCTAAAATTTGTTTATCTACTAATACAAGGAAGGGTTGAAGAAGACAACTTTCATAATAAACATTTAACATAAAGACAAGGTACCTACTCATCTCTGATTATTTGTTCTTAAAATCTCTTACACTTTCTATTCATCCAGAATCTTGACTCCATGTCAGAAATCTTACTGCAGCTTTTTCTCTACTTCCAGATGTAACATATTTCTCTAGGGAGAACCCTGTCTAAGTTCTTCCTGAGGTAATCAAAAGGGAAGACATTAGTTCACCTAATTTCCTCTTGTAGCTAAAAAGGCCCCTGCCTCTCCCCAGTAAATTTCTCTCTGTCAGCAAACGGCACATCTCATCACTTGTTCTTCTCTACCTCTTTTTAATCCCTAGTGAAAATGATCAAACTCCAATAAGTATTTGATCTGCAGTTTTATTCCTTTTTTACCCCTTCATTTTAAGGAATCATATTTGTTTCCCCATTCTGGTGTTCAATTTTATCTTTTAACTGTGTCTTGTTAGTTATTAGTAATTTCCCTTTAGTTTCAGGAGTAATTTTAGGTTAAATGAGAATTAGAAACACCACAAAACTTACACAAGAATTTGTTCAAGGTTAAATTGGTAATGTTATAACAAAATTTGCATAATACCATAAGTTCCCTTTCTAAAGTATTCTCCATTAGGGTTCCCAAGGATTTTTTATTTTCATTTTCATTTACAATAGTTCCCATCAGCTTCTGTTGTTGACCAATTAGGTATTAGTTACAAATTTCAGGCATGCTTACCAGAGTGAAATGGAATGGCTCGAACTGGGGATCTGCTTGTGTGGCTGTATCTCAAAACAATCATGTAGTCAATCAATGTTGATATGAATTAATGAATTTTGGGGCTCTTTATTAGTCATATATCACTGAGTGTAGCATTTTCTGGTTCCAAAATTGGACAGGTTTGTTTTCATTTTGACTCAATGGCAAACACCTTGATTCTTGAAATACAAATGACCAATGGACATGGGAAACATATTCAATCTCATTTCTAATAAGATAAATTCAAATTAAGACAACAGTGAGAACATATTTTTTTATGTCTGTCATATTGTCATGGATTATTTTTAAATGATACAGTCATTATTGGTACAGACATAGGCAAATGAACACTCATGATGGATATAGATATTAGAGAGCAAATTGACAGCTTTTTCCTTTTTTCGGCTGACATGTATTCACTGTCCACCATGTGCCAGATATTGTGATAGAAGCTTACCATGTATTATCTCATTAAATTCTCCAAATAACTTTGTGAGGTAGGCACTCTTATAATCTCCCTTTCACAGATGAGAAAATTAGAGCTTGAAGATAGAAAGTAACTAACTAAATCCCACACAACAGTGAGTGGCAGTCTTAAATACATGTCTGCTGCATTCTAAAACCTATCAAACTTCATTGATTGTTGGGATTATAGGTGATTTTTCATTTCTTCTCTTATCTACCATGTATTCTAAATTTAAATAAACATTGTAATTTTTATAATCCAAAAATATAGTACATATTTGCTTGTTTTTTAAGGAGTTCCTCCTGAGTTAAATTTGCTCGGTGTTTGTGAGGTCAACAACTTTGGAAGTTGCATGCAATTATCCAGAAGTGGTGTACAGTGGCAGAGAAAATATGGCCCTATCTATCGATCAAAACCTGTAATTGTAGGTTCCACAGGGTCATCAGTATCTACATCATCTTGAAGGGCTTTTTGCTTTAGCAGAAGACCTTCTGTTTGCAAGTCTTATATAACAGTTGAGTAATTTTCTTCTCTCTACCCATGCACATCCATCACTCTGAAGCCTGGATCATGATATACCTCATACAAAAAGCATTAAGATAAGAATTGTTAAAACTGCAACTTTGCTTTTTATCATCTATAGAAGAGAATCTTAGAATATTGAAATATTTCTTATTTAGTAAAACAAAATCAAATTACTCAGGATTAAAATGTACTAATTGTTTTATAAATTCTCCCACAAGATTGTCCTATATAATTTATTACTTAAGTGGATGGCATCGTGAATGTTCAACATGTTTTTCTCAGTGGGAGGATGTTCTTTATCACATGCCTATTGGAAATAGAAAAAATGCATTTGAAACTACCTACCTAACTAAAATAGTGTTTAGGATTTCCACCTTGTCATTTTTGTAAATCAATGTCAAGTTGTTGGCTAGATGAACCTCCATGGGATATTCACATTCTTTTTAGGACTCTTTGTTCCTAATTATTTTTATTAGGGCATCTTTCATATCATTATTCCACAAAGTGTAAATGAGGGGGTCCAACATAGGGGTTATGACATCTTAAAATGAAGACATAACTAGATGACTTTACCCTGGTTCTGGGACTCCCTTGACTGAGGTTTCAGGTACATGTAGATGTCCCATAAAATATTGCGACCACAGTCAGATGGGCTCCACAGTTGGAGAAAGCTTTGAGTCTGGCCTCTGCAGAGATGATCCTTAACACACTGTGGTTGCTGTGAGTATAGGAGATGAGGATAAATGTGAGGTCAGGAGCAGTGTGGATATGCCAATGACCAGACCCAGAATAAGTCTGAATGGGGTGTCTGAGCAGATGAACTTCAGCAGGACCTGGACCTTACAGTTAAAGTGGTTGATGACACTGTATCCACAAAAATGGGCAAGAATTGCAATGCTTAGTAATATTTTTAAAAGGAGGGCACTGTTCCAGGTCACCATGGCCAATGGTGGTTCATAATGATGGTGTAACACAGGGAACTGGAGATTGCAATAAATCTATCATAAGCCATGATGGCAAGGAGAAGGCACTCTGTTATCTCCAGAAAAACAGCAATGGTCACCTGAGCCTAACAGCTAGTATGGGAAAAGGTAGTGGTCTCTTAAACCATTGAACAAGAAAAAAGACTGAATTGTTAGAGTAGCAAATATTGAGGAAGGGCAGTTTACTTAGGAAAAAATACATAGTGGTGTGGAGCTGCTCATCATCTCTAACCAATATAATAATGAGATTGTTATCCATCAATGTGATCATGTAGACCACTACTATAGTGCAATAAAAGACAATCTGGGGTTTTAGATGATTGGACAAATCCACTAGGATAAATGCTGCCACTTCACTGCCATTATCTGTAACCAGAATATCCATTTTGTTCTCTCTGCTGAGAAAGAAGAAATTCAATTCATCTTAATTTGAGAAACATTTATTAGTGTCTGCTGTGTCCTCAGGTCTATATCAGGTGCTGTTATTAGGAGGAGATGTCTATAAAACAAGTGATGCTGTTTGGAAGTTTATGTTCTAATTTGGGAGATGAAGAATTCATATACAGTACAAGATTAATTTGCAATGTAGCACAATCCAGCGTGATCTTAATTCTTTCATCTGTAAAGTGAAGGGGGTTCGAGTCTACCTGAAATATGCTTTGAACACTCACCTTAAAAAATGTGCTAATTTACTGCACAGATGTATCAGGTTCTGAATCAGAGAATCACTAATTGTTTTTTCCTGCTATGAATATTAGTCAGAAATTTGTCTTTAGCTGGTTCATATCCATGACATACAATGTATGCCCAATTCATTCTCAATTCTGCCTTACCGTGCACATCTAATCAATCACTAAGTCCTACTGCCTCTGACTCCTAAATATATTTAAAATCTACCTACCAATCTCCATATCTACAGGCAACACTTATTTAGTCAGAGCCAACATCATCCCTCATCTGGACTAATATATGAACTGCCGAATAGGTCTCCCTACTTCCATTCTTGCCTCTCTTTAGTCTATTCTCCACACAGCAGTCAGAGAAACCTTTTACAAACAAAATTATGACCATTGCCTTTGCATGCTTTAAACCACTCTAGGGCTTCTAATTACAGTTGGAATTACATCTATTTACCATGACCTACAAGATTCTAAACGATCTGACCCTAACCTTAGCTTGCAGTCTCTTCTTGTGCTCACCGTGTTCCAGCCATACTGTCTTTATGAAGTACTCTAAGCTTGTTCCCAACTCAAGGCTTTTGCACATTGTGTTCTCTCTGCTGGAAATACTCTTCCAACCCCCTTTGCTTCATGAATTTAGTCATCCTTAATCTGTCAGCCTAAAGGAACTTAATTAGAAAAGCCTTCCCTAAACCCACTAATCTAAATCAGATCTTTTTGTTACAATTGTTTGTACACTCTGAACTTTTCTTGCATGGCTCTTATCACAGTTTGTATTTAAATATTTGTGCAATTATTTAATTTCTGCTCCCTTACTAAATTGTAAGCTCTAGGAGGAAGAGACCCTGACCGTCTCACACACTGCTTTATTTTCACCACCTCACACAGTGCCTGGTATAAGCCACAAAATATGGGTTTGATACGTGTTTGTTGAATGAACCAAGGCCAGTTATTTGGGTTTTATGTCTTACTCAATGTCTTGAAATTGATTTGACTGAAACTATATCGAATTGGCTGAAGGAAATAAATGTTTGAGGGTAAAAAGCCTATGATGAGAAAGTCAAAATCTCATAGTATTCAATCTTATTTATGTCCTATAGCTCAGAAAAAAACTTTTATGTCTTATATTTCTTTAGCTCTACAGTTTGCTCTTTGCATGAAGGGAAGATGTTATATTGGAAAAAAAAGGTATTATTCTAGAATCTGAAAAAAAAGTGCTTTTACCCTTTTTCACCCATTTAAATTTTTTTAAATAATTTATTTTGGATCATTAATCTACAATTACATGTGCAATATTATGATTATTAAACTACCCCCTTCATCAAGTCCCACCCACCAACCCCATTACAGTCACTGTCCATCAGCGTAGCGAGATGCCACAGAGTCACTACTTGTCTTCTCTGAGCTGTACAGCCCTCCCCGTGCCCCCCCAACATTACATCTTCTAATCATAATGCCCCTTTTTCCCTCTTATCCCTCCCTTCCCACCCATCTTCCCCAGTCCCTTTCCCTTTGGTAACTATTAGTCCGTTCTTGGGTTCTGTGAGTCTGCGGCTGTTTTGTTCCTTCAGTTTTTTTTCTTAGTTCTTATACTCCACATATGAGTGAAATCATTTGGTACTTGTCTTTTCGCCTGGCTTATTTCACTGAGCATAATACCCTCTAGCTCCATCCATGTTGTTGCAAATGGTAGGATTTGTTTTCTTCTTATGGCTGAATAATATTCCATTGTGTATATGTACCACATCCATTTAAATTTTTATATATGTTGTTTGGTCTGCTTCTTTCAAGTATGAGAGGTATCACAGACCAACTCATTACTAAGGTGAATATCTTTTTCTGTATTTTCTGTAAAATTCCCATCAAGTTCTAATCACAAATCTGGATTTGGGGCATTTATAGTATGTAGTTTCAGACTCATGAGGCAGTGTCAGTCCTTGGTGACAGAAGGCTGTGGATGGGAAGTTTTGTCTTAGAAGCTGGGTAGCAGGAAGGTTCATCCAGGCTAATGATGTAGGTAATCTCCTGTGATTCTACCTAGGACAGACTCCAGATCTCTGAAGTTAGAAGACTTTCATGAACAACTAATTCAAGAAGTAGAGTAAAACTTCATAACAGAATAATCAATAAGCCTAATATAGGATAAAGGGGTTCTGACTAGAAATGAGAACAAAAGGCAAACAAACCGAAAAAATCCTTAACTACTGCTAAGCCTCTAACCTCAGTTGTTTTTTGTTTTTTACTTATTACAGACAGTGGTCCTCCAAGGAAGCCCTTGACTACCTCTAACGAGAGGTAGAACTTTCCTTTTTGTTCTGTGTGCTCCCAGAATTGGAATCAGAAATCAGAATCAATCTGAAAGGGTTAAGTCTTCTTGTAGTAGAGTTACAAGACTTGAGACTAAGGCAGAAGTCACATGATCTTGTCTTTGTGCAATGGTTGACACCAAAACAAGAGTTTCCTAATAGCATTACAAGAATGGGATTTTCAGGGCCTGAACTTTTTCAAGGGGTACTACATTTTCACACTAGAATAGCAACATTTTTAATCATAAAGCCTTATTTTGACTTAAAATCCTCACCATCCAATAGCCCTAAAATATCAAAACAAATGCCATTATAAACAGTTGGAAAACAAAGAACATGTTTTTGCGTCTACATGATTTGAGTGAACCTCACCAGACTATCCCTATATATATATTTATTGAATAATTCAGTGTTTTAGCACTGTGATGGTCAGAAATTTCCTCAATTAACTAGACTTGTAGAGACACCCACACAGATACTCACTGGTTTTTTTATCTTTTAAAAATATTTTGGATATGCTTTAATGCTTTTCTTCACGCAGGTTTCCCAAGGACGACCTTCCTGGTCCCATCTATCATGCAAGAGCATGCTTCCAGGAGAACTCACTTCATTTTTAATACTAAAATTAAGGGACACTTGGAATATCTTCCTTGTTCTTTGAGCTCTTCAGAAAGCTCCCAGGAGCTCAAAATATACTTAATGGAATGGACAGTGCTTACAGACAAGAATTTCTATTACCCACGCTAGAGTGTGTAGAGTGGTAGTAAAGAGCATAGATTCTGAATCAAAGTTTAAATCCTGGATCCATCACAGATTCACTGTGTGATGTTAATAATTTGCTTAACTTGTTTGCACCTTGGTTTCCTCAGTTGTAAAATTGGGATAATTATGTCTATCTCATAGGGATTTTGTGCTATATACACATTAGCTATTACTATTTTTAAACAAGGCTTCACTTGAGAGCTAGCACCCATGATAATGTGGCTACTTTGGTTGGCTTTCTTTTCTGGAGGGTAGAAAATAATTCAATAAATGAGGACAGAAATAAGGCGATATGGTCAGGTTATGCTGTGAGACCTCTGAAGGCAGAATCTGCATTATGTTTATTTCTATGAGTCCAGTAGTTGGCTCAGTTCCTGACTTATGGCAGGAAATCAAATATTTTTGGAATGGAATTGATTTTACTCATCTGAATAGCAAACAAAACAAAAATCACAGCAGAACAACCCAATCAAAAAGCCAAAAAACAAACACACTAAGGTCTCTAAGAGCTGTGTTGATATAGTCCCTTATATGTTGCAGGATTATCCATTAATTGAGGGTCTGGAGTCTTTTTATTTATTTATGTATTTATTTAATTTTGGTATCATTAATGTACAATCACTTGAACAACATTATGGTTACTAGACCCCCTATTATCAAGTCCCCCAACATACCCCATTACAGTCACTGTCCATCAGCATAGTAAGATGATATAGAATCATTACTTGTCTTCTCTGTAAATACTGCCTTTCCCATGTCCCCACCCAGCTACATTATGTGTGCTAATTGTAATGCCTCCTTTTCCCCCTTATCCCTCCCTTCCCACCCATCCTCCCCAGTCCCTTTCCCTTTGGTAACTGTTAGTCCATTCTTGGGTTCTGTGAGTCTGCTGCTGTTTGGTTCCTTCAGTTTTTTTCTTTGTTCTTATACTCCACATATAAGTGAAATCATATGATACTTCTCTTTCTGTGCCTAGCTTATTTCACTGAGCATAATACCCTCTAGCTCCATCCATGTTGCTGCAAATGTCTGGATTTGTTTTCTTCTTATGGCTGAATAATATTCCATTGTGTATATGTACCACATCTTCTTTATCCATTCATCTACTGATGGACACTTAGGTTGCTTCCATTTCTTGGCTATTCTAAAAAGTGCTGCAATAAACATAGGGGTGAATATGTCTTTTTGAATCTGAGAAGTTGTATTCTTTGGGTAAATTCCAAGGAGTGGGATTCCCGGGGCAAATGGTATTTGTATTTTTAGTTTTTTGAGGAACTTCCATACTGCTTTCTACAATGGTTGAACTAATTTACATTCCCACCAGCAGTGTAGGAGGATTTCCCTTTCTCCACATCCTCACCAACATTTGTTGTTTGTCTTTTGGATGTAGGCCATCCCAACTGGTGTGAGGTGATATCTCATTGTGGTTTTAATTTGCATTACTCTGATGATTAGCGATGTGGAGCATCTTTTCATGTGCCTGTTGGCCATCTGAATTTCTTCTTTGAGAAGTGTCTGTTCAGATCCTCTGCCCATTTTTTAATTGGATTATTTGATTTTTCTTTGTTGAGGTGCGTGAGCTCTTTATATATTTTGGATGTCAACCCCTTATTGGATATGTCATTTATGAATATATTCTCCCATACTGTAGGATGTCTTTTTGTTCTATTGATGGTGTCCTTTGCTGTACAGAAGCTTTTCAGCTTGATATAGTCCCACTTGTTCATTTTTGCTTTTGTTTCCCTTGCCCGGGGAGATATGTTCATGAAGAAGTTGCTCATGTTTATGTCCAAGAGGTTTTTGCCTATGTTTTTTTCTAAGAGTTTTATGGTTTCTTGACTTACATTCAAGTCTTTGATCCACCTTGAGTTTACCTTTGTGTATGGGGCTAGACAGTAGTCCAGTTTCATTCTCTTACATGTAGCTGTCCAGTTTTTCCAACACCAGCTGCTGAAGAGGCTGTCATCTCCCCATTGTATATCCAATGCACTTTTATCAAATATTAATTGACTGTATATGTTTGGGTTAATGTTTGGATTTTCTATTCTGTTGCACTGGTCTGTGGGTCTGTTTTTGTGCCAATACCAAATTGTCTTGATTACTGTGGCTTTGTAGTAGAGTTTGAAGTCAGGGAGTGTAATTCCCCCTGTTTTATTCCTCCTTCTCAGGATTGATTTGGCTATTCGGGGTCTTTTGTGGTTCCATATGAATTTTAGAATTATTTGTTCGAGTTCATTGAAGAAAGCTGTTGATATTTTGATAGAGATTGCATTGAATCTGTAGATTGCTTTAGGCAGGATGGCTATTTTGACAATATTAATTCTTCCTATCCATGAGCATGGGATGTGTTTCCATTTATTGGTATCTTCTTTAATTTCTCTCATGAGTGTCTTGTAGTTTTCAGAGTATAGGTCTTTCACTTCCTTGGTTAGGTTTATTCCTAGGTATTTTATTCTTTTGGATGCAATTGTGAATGGAATTGTTTCCTGATTTCTCTTTCTGCTAGTTCACCATTAGTGTATAGAAATGCAACAGATATCTGTGTATTAATTTTGTATCCCGCAACTTTAATGAATTCAGATATTAGATCTAGTAGTTTTGGAGTGGATTCTTTAGGTTTTTTATGTACAATATCATGTCATCTGCAAACAGGGACAGTTTAACTTCTTCCTTGTCAATCTGGATGCCTTTTATTTCTTTGTGTTGTCTGATTGCCGTGGCTAGGACCTCCAGAACTATGTTGAATAGAAGTGGGGAGAGTGGGCATCCTTGTCTTGTTCCCAATCTTAAAGGAAAAGCTTTCAGCTTCTTGCTATTAAGTATAATGTTGGCTGTGGGTTTGTCATATATGGCCTTTATTATGTTGAGGTACTTGCCCTCTATACCCATTTTAGTTTAGAGTTTTTATCATGAATGGATGTTGAATTTTGTCGAATCCTTTTTCAGCATCTATGGAGATGATCATGTGGTTTTTGTCCTTCTTTTTGTTGATGTAGTGGATGATGTTGATGGATTTTCGAATGTTGTACCATCCTTGCATCCCTGGGATGAATCCCACTTGATCATGATGGATGATCTTTTTGATGTATTTTTGAATTCGGTTTGCTAATATTTTGTTGAGTATTTTTACATCTATGTTCATCAGCGATATTGGTCTGTAATTTTATTTTTTTGTGGTGTCTTTGCCTGGTTTTGGTATTAGAGTGATGTTGGTCTCATAGAATGATTTTGGGAGTGTTCCCTCCTCTTCTACCTTTTCGAAAACTTTAATGAGGATGGGTATTAGGTCTTCACTAAATGTTTGGTAAAATTCAGCAGTGAAACCATCAGGTACATGAGTTTTGTTCTTAGGTAGTTTTTTGATTACCAATTAAATATCTTTGCTGGTAATTGGTCTATTCATATTTTCTGTTTCTTTCTGTGTCCGCCTTGGAAGGTTGTATTTTTCTAGAAAGTTGTCCACTTCTTCTAGGTTATCCAGTTTGTTAACATATAATTTTTTATAGTATTCTCTCATAATTCTTTGTATTTCTGTGGTGTCTGTAGTGATTTTTCCTTTCTCATTTCTGATTCTGTTTATGTGTGTAGACTCCCTTTTTTTCTTGATAAGTCTGGCTAGGGGTTTATCTATTTTGTTTATTTTCTTGAAGAACCAGCTCCTGCTTTCATTGATTCTTTCTATTGTTTTATTCGTCTCAATTTTATTTATTTCTGCTCTAATCTTTATTATGTCCCTCCTACTGAGTTTGGGCCTCATTTGTTCTTCCTTTTCTAGTTTCATTAATTGTGAGTTTAGACTGTTCATTTGGGATTGTTCTTTCCTGAGGTAGGCCTGTACTGCAATATATTTCCCTCTTAGCACGGCCTTCACTGCATCCCCCAGATTTTGTGGTGTTGAATTATTGTTGTCATTTGTTTCCATATATTGCTTGATCTCCGTTTTTATTTGGTCATTAATCCATTGATTATTTAGGAGCATGTTATTAAGCCTCCATGTGTTTGTAGGCTTTTTCATTTTGTTTGTTTATTTCTAGTTTCATACCTTTATGATCTGAGAAGCTGGTTGGTACTATTTCAATCTTTTTCAATTTACTGAGGTTCTTTTTGTGGCCTAGTATATGATCTATTCTTGAACATGTTCCATGTGCACTTGAGAAGAATGTCTATCCTGTTGCGTTTGGATGGAGTGTTCTTAGATGTCCATTATGTCCACGTGTTCTAATATGTTGTTCAGTGCCTCTGTCTCTTTATTTATTTTCTGTCTGGTTGATCTGTCCTTTGGAGTGAGTGGTGTGTTGAAGTCTCCTAAAATGAATGCATTGCATTCTATTTCCCCCTTTAATTCTGTTAGTATTTGTTTTACATATGTAGGTGATCCTGTGTTGGGTGCATAGACATTTATAATAGTTATATCCTCTTGTTGGACTAACCCTTTTATCATTATGTAATGTCCTTCTTTGTCTCTTGTGACTTTCTTTGTTTTGAAGTCTATTTTGTCTGATACAAGTACTGCAACTCCTACTTTTTTCTCCCTATCAGTTGCATGAAATATCTTTTTCCATCCCTTTAACTTTCAGTCTGGGTATGTCTTTGTGTTTGAAGTGAGTCTGTTGTAGGCAGCATATAGATGGGTCTTGTTTTTTTATTGGTTCAGTAACTCTAGTCTTTTGATTGGTGCATTCAGACCATTTACATTTAGGATGATTATCGATAGGTATGTACTTACTGCCATTGCAGGCTTTAGAGTCATGGTTACCAAAGGTTCAAGCGTAATTCCCTTACTATCTAATAGTCTGATTTAACTCACTTAATATGCTATTACAAACACAACCTGAACATTTTTTTTCCTTTTTCTTCCTCCTCCATTCTTTGTATGTTATGAATCACATTCTGTACTCTTTGTCTATCCCTTGGGTGACAACTATTTAGCCTTAGGAATACTTCCATCTATAGGAGTCCCTCCAAAATGCACTGTAGAGGTAGTTTTTGGGTGGTAAATTCTCTCAGCTTTTGCTTATCTGAAAATTGTTTAATCCCTCCTTCAAATTTAAATCATAACCTTGCCAGGTAGAGTATTCTTGGTTCAAGCCCCTTCTGCTTCGTTGCATTAAATATATCATGTCACTCCCTTCTGGCCTGTAAGGTTTCTGTTGAGAAGTCTGATGATAGCCTGATGGGTTTTCCTTTGTATGTGATCTTTTTTCTCTCTCTAGCTGCTTTTAAAAGCCTGTCTTTATCCTTGAAATTTGCCATTTTAATTATTATATATCTTGATGTTCTCTTCCTTGGGTCCTTTGTGTTGGGACATCTGTGCACCTCCATGGCTTGAGAGACTATCTCCTTCCCCAGATTGGGGAAGTTTTCAGCAATTACCTCCTTAATGACACTTTCTATCCATTTTTCTCTCTCTTCTTCTTTTGGTACCCCTATTATGCAGATATTGTTTCATTTGGATTGGTCACACTGTTCTCTCAATATTCTTTCTTTCTTAGAGTGTCTTTTTTCTCTCTGTGCCTCAGCTTCTTTGTATTCCTCTTCTCTAATTTCTATTCCATTTACCGTCTCTTCTACTCCACCTAAACTGCTTTTAAATCCCTCCTTTGTAAGTTTCATTTCAGATATGGAATTTCTTAATGATTGAATATCTGCCTTAAATTTGTTCCTGAGTTCCTGAATATTTTTCTGTACCTCCTTAAGTATGTTTATGATCTTTATTTTGAACTCTCTTTCAGGAAGGTTGGTGAGTTTAGTTTCATTTGGCCCTTTTTCTGGGGTTTGGGAGACTTTGGTCTGAACCATGTTGTTCTGACATTTCATATTTCTCTGTGGTACCCACTAGTGTGCAGAAACTCCAGTCTCTGGAGCTCCTCAGCCCCTAGAGTGAGGTTGGTGGTCATAGGGCAGCAGAGCTGGTGCCTGGGGGGAGGAAAGATCTGTTTCCTGATTCCAGGCTGCAGTGCCTGTCTCCAGTGTCAGAGCCAGTGGGCCAAGCAAGCATGTGCAAGCCTCTGTGCTTTGTATCTCTATCTGTTGTAGCGGGACCTCCTTCTGCCTGGCCTGCTGCTAGCACAGTGACTGCCAGTTTGCGAACTGGTGTTGGCAGGCTAGGAGGAAGGTGCAGCAGGCTGCATGGGGGGCCTTGGAGCTGAGTAGGCAGCCAGGGTGATGGAGCTCCTGAAGCTCCCCAGAGTTCCCAACCAGCTGAGCAGAGTGCACCCAGACAACCTTGTCCAGCTCTTCCTTCTCCTGTGCAGCAAGCTCCGTGCAAACCCCGCCCCTTCAGCAGTCGTCTCACTGCTAGGAAGCCTATCAGACCACCCACCCCTCCTCTGACACATCGCGGCCAGATGAAGATCCCCCCTCCATAAATGGCTGGAATGTCAGTCTCCCAAGCACTCTGCCTGTCCAAGCTCCCTAACATCCAGACCACCACACAATATAGGCTTCTGCTCACAAAGCAGATCTCTGGGGCTAGGTGGTCAGCAGTCCCAGGCTTCCACCCCCTCCCTGCTCTGTTTCTCTTCCTCCTGGCAGTGAGCTGGGGTGGAGGAAGGGCCTGGGTCCCACTGGATTAAGGCTTTCCTATGTTACCCTGTTTCATGAGGTCTGCTCTGTTCGTGAGGTCTATATGCAGTCTGGTTCAGCCTTATTTCTTGTTGCTATTTTAGGGTTAGTTGTATTAATTAACTATATTTTTGTACTATTTGTGGTTTAGGGAGGAGTTCTCTGTGTCCCCTCTCATGCCGCCATCTTGAATCTCTGGGTCTGGAGTCTTTTAAGGGGAGTGCTTTTCAGGTGCATCTTGGGAGATCCATGTCAAGACTGACTATTCCACATGTATGTTGATTTGTTCCAAGAGGCAACTATGGCTCCTTTCCTTCTGGCCAGGACATACATTCTTCTTTCGGTATTAGAGTAGGTTGTGTCTTGATTCTGCTCAACATTTTAGACACCAGGACTCCAAATGGTCCAAAGTTTGAACAGGAGAAGGAGAGAAGAATCTTAAACATTCTCTGCTGCTATGTTCTGAGTTTGTTCATTCTGGTTCCAAAGAAATGACTTCAGGACCTGGTCCCCAAAAGGCAATTAAATATCACTAATGAGTTAAAGCTGTGTGTTCATTTGGGAGTGTTATTTCTAAGTCATTAAAATACAAGTAGCTTTTGTCCACTAATTCCATAATTAGTGACAATATGATAGAACTTTTGATTAACACTGTCAACTCCATTTCTGCTCTTAAGTTACCAGGGAGTAAAGCCATCTCTAGGGTTATTACTCAGAGTACTGTGGTTCTTAGGAGGGTTCCTCACATAGTGACTTAAGACAGTAATGAGTGAATGGGGGAGGGGGAGTGGCCATAATTTATTGGGACACTATAAAAGCTTTCAATTGAGCATTCAGATAAATTAAATTCTGTAAACAGTGTTTACTGCAGGTCTCCTCTTCCCTTTTCTCTGACTTCCCTCAGCCCATCTTAGCCATCTTTGATTTGAATGCTTTCTGGAAATCCCACTTTTTCCTAAAGCTTTCTTAGAATAGTTTTGAGGTGCTATACAAATGTCCTTGTCTAAATATAGTCCTACATCCTCTCATTCACTGCCCCTTTGGTTTACTTTACGTGTGCATGCACCTAATTATGAGTTTTATTTTATTGATTTCTCACCCAGTTGTGCTCTGAATATTTTATGTACTTCTTATTTTTAGTGTATCCTTGTTAAAATTTCCAACTTAGATATCAAGATTTTAGGGGCTAAGAATGAGGCATCTTTGAAAATAGTCTAGTTGAGTGCTACTCAAAACGTTTACAAGAAGATAAGGACAGAATTGAGAGTAAACAGCTACTTTTAAAGTGATTTGACATTGCCATGACATTTTTAAAAATAACATATCAGCCTGTAACAGCTTGGAAATTAAAAAAAATAACTGTCCTTTACTATAGATAGTCTGAGAAGTATTGGCTGAGAGCTTATTCCTTTAACCAGTTCTTATTGTGGATGTACTCTGTGCCAGGAATTATGCTAGGGAGACAGAGATGAATAAAACAAACTTACTGCTTTCAATAAGCTTATGATCTAACAGGGGATAACCACTCCAAAACAATTAGTTATAAAATAACATGAAAGGTGTTAAATTTAGTGTTGAAAAAAATGTTATTAAGAAATGGAATTAAGTCACCCACCCAGAGTTAAACAAAATGGGATGAACTCTGGGGAGGACTTAACTGAGGAAATGACATTAGATCTGGCCCTTGAAGGATTAACTGAGATTTTGCCAGGCATAGAAAACATAAAGGGCACTGCAGGCAGAGAGAACAGTATATATACAGTGACATAGATGCATAAAACGTTCAGAAAAGAAAGTATTATTTTCCTGGAGTATGGGATCTGTGGAGACAAGGTAGACAATGAGGATTGAGAGGTTAGCAGGGGCCTCAATTATGTTGCATATTCTATAGACAATAGGGAGCCACTGGAAATTTCTAATCTTGGAGTGGGGTTGTAGAGGGAGATTAACATGATGAAAGTTTCCCTTTAGAAAAATCACTCTGGAGATATTGATTGGATGGTTGGTTTAGAGAGACCCAAGACCAGACTAGAGAAAAATAAGAGCTTGTGATAGTCATTCTGGTAAGGATTGATGAGGCTGTGTACTAGGACAGATGCATTGAGGACAGAGAGAGGGGATAGATTTGGAAGACATTTTAGGGCAAGAATCAGTAAGATTCAGTAAGTGAGTGGTTGTCAAAAATAAGTGAGAAGAAGACTTAGAGACTAACTCTGAGGATAAGGGAAATACCATCATGTAGGATTTGTAAGGGCTTTTAACTTTTAAACATCTAACATCTATGATCTCATTTGATCTTTTAACCATTCTGAGGTAGGCTCAGGAATATATTTTCCCCTGTTTGACAGATGCAGTCCAGAGAGGTTAAGTGATTCGCCAAGAATTTCATAGCTCATTAATGGCAGAACCCAGACTAGAATCCAGACTTCCTGGCGCCTAATCTTGTGCTTTTCCCATTCCATCACGATGGTGTACTGCTGCCCACACTTAACCAGAAACAATTACTATGCATATTACTCGTAGGGTAAAAAGAAGAGAGAGATAAGGCACCCAGTGAAATGAGCACCAACCACTTTTGAGTCAGTTGAGAATTCAGTAATGATAATAATGAACCTATAATAACAATAGTAAAAAATTAAATAATGTTTATTGAAGGCTTACTAAGGCCCAGCCATAGTTCTCAGCATTTAACATAAATCAACTGATTTAATCTTCTGAACAACCCTATGAGGTCAGTCCTATGATTGTCTTCCTGTTATAAATGAGAAAATCGAGGCAGGAAGTTGCTCAAGGTAATATAGAGAGTAAGTGTCAGGGTCAGATTTTTAACCCAGATAATCCAAAAACTGTTTTTACCTTTCTCTGTTCAGAAACAGTCTTGCCTTCCTTCTACTCCTCTTTTCCAAGGCCTCCCTGAATCCATCAGGCTCCCTTCAGAAAGAGCATCTAGGCATCAGGAGAATTGTAGTCTTTAAAAAAATTAAATTAAATTGAATTTTTAAATTGAGGTATAATTGATATATAGCCTTATATTAGTTTCAGGTGCACAGCATAGTGATTTGATATTTGTATACACTGTGAAATGATCACCACGGTAAATCTGGGAGAATTGTATTCTAATCCCAGTCCTGTCACTAACTGTTGACCTTGATAATATTCCAGCCTCTCTAAATCTTTTCATCAACTATAAATGTCAGTTTCATAATATTAATAATAATAATAATACCGGTTTTCTTATCTAATTTACTTCTTTAGAAGATGATATGGAGCAATGTGTCTTCAAAAATAAGATAAACTGTAAGTGCTTTAAAAACTTAAGAACTAGGAAGATATAAATTCACGCAGTAACCTGGCCTGTGCCCATGTCTTTCTTGCTACATGACAGTGAATTCTTTGAGGGGAGGGAAAAATATGCTTTCTTCAACACTGAATCCCTTGCAATAGCACAGTCCCTATTATATAATAGTTGATTGATAAATATGTTTCAAATGAATGATACATGTATGGATGCTTGAATATGCAGGTGAAGGAGCAGAATTGCAATGTACTATTTGGGAAGCAAGTAGGCACTTCAGTTCATGGCATCTTAGGTTCACATGATTCAGGCATCAGAAAGACAGCTAACATTTATTGTTTTCTAACTACAGGCCAAACACTTTTCTAAGTGTTTCATGTGAATTGAGTCATGCAATTCTAACCAAGCTATGTAGTCATATTCACCACCATCCCCATCCTTCTCAGCTCTCACCGGTATTGTAGAACTTAGAAACTACATTTCTCACTCTGTTGCCAATACAGTTGGGTCTGGATTTCATCCGTAAGAGGTACTTGCAGGAAACGTGGCAAGCATGAGAGACGTAGATGCCACCATTGCTTCTCCTGACATGTTTAGGTGTGTAGACTTTATCAAACAGAGATTTAAGTAGCCTCTGAGCATTCTTCTGTGAAACAATTGCTTTGGCAATGTCATTGGTGGCAGTTTCCTGATACCTCTAAAAATACCCAAGATTCCTGCAACTATCAGAGGTTGTTCACAACACTCCCTTACCTGCCTCTCACAGCCCTTCCAAAGGCTTTGTAGGCCTTGGATTCTCTTTGTTAAATCCCTTCCTGCCTGTAAGAGATTGAGTAGACAAATACAATCAAACTGAACACTACAGGTAGGCCCTATTATTAGCCCACTTAAGTGAGGAGATCAAAACACAGAGGATGACTTGAACGAAGAAGTGACAGAATGAAGGTCTGAATCCAAGTACTCTAAATAGTTGTACTTAATTGCCTTTTGTCAACTGAAATCCCAAATCCTATGAATGGCACATGGTGTCTTTTTCTTAACTCCCCACTGAAAAATATAATTTGGAGCCTGTTTTTCAGTTCACAAACTTTTCCCTCAATTTCTAATGGAACTTAGTTTCAAACCAATCTTTATTTACTTTCCAGAGTGAAGCAAGGTAAGCTTCACTACCCAGCTGCTGGGATGTGGGATGCACAGTGGAATTCTTCTTGTCATGCCTGTAATTGATCAAGTGGAGAAAAGATATTCAACCTCAAGAGTTTTGAACAATTTAGAATTGGCTTGATTTCACAACACCCTCATAAAATTCATTTTTATATTTAAAATGAATTAATATCACTGTTGAATTAGATGACCTTTGGGGTTTTGATGCCTAGAAGCAGAATGTTAATGCTGGAAGGGTCATAGCTATATTAACTAGCTGTGTGCCTACTTTTTCAATCAAAGCTAACATTTAAAGTCAGGCAGATAGATCTGTATATATTGATCTGGAGGAATACCCATGATATATTGTTAAGTGGAAAAAGCAAGTTATACAGCAAATTGATATGATTCCATTTTTTTAAGAAAAGAAAGAAAATCTATATAAAATAACATCTAGACACAGAATGTTATAACTAGAGAGGTCCTTGGGTAACAAAACACAACCTTCTCATTGTATTGATGAGCAAATTTGAGGGCCAGAGAGTGATATAACTAAGGTCACACAGCTAGTTAGTAGGAGAATCAATTCCACAGCCTCAGTCTTCAGACTCTACTATGTCACTCTGCCTGTAGGCTGTGTCTGTACCAACAAGTCAATAAAGAGACAAAGCACCTGGTGACAGAGCTACCATCTTTGTGCAAATATGATTCTCATTTTGCCCTGTAAACTGACCTGTAATGGAGAGTGGAATATTTCTCTTCCAAAAGACAGGGTTGGTAAAATGAGTACTCTTAACATTCCTCCAAATTTCTGAATTTCTATCTGAAAGCACTTTTGTTTTTTCCTCTAAAATTTTACTGATTTCACCAATTTAACTTTATTTCACAATGCTAATTTGAAATGTTTATCAATAGTAAGGAAAATTTTTGTATAAAGTGTGAAACTTGCCCTAGCACCTAGCACAGTGCCCGGCTGAAAGTAGAAAGTTAATGTTTGTCATGTGAATAAATTAAAGGTTGAAATCACTTGGCTTCTTCTTAAATATTTTTTTTCTTGATATTAAAGTATGGCTTTGGTGTCTGAGAATACCATAACCTTTCAAAAATGTGTAATAGATGAAATTTGAATAAATGCTGCACTTATTTGAAAAAACAGGCTATTTTGAGAAGTGGTTTCTTCATTCTCTTTTCTTTTCATTTAATGAGTAAACATGTGAGACAGTTCCCTTCTGTGTCTGGTACTCTCTCTGCAGCACCACACGTCATATCAACTCCCTGTAGTCAGGTCTGAGGAATGCACTGAATACTTGCTTGTTCGGTAGTGACTTGCTTCACATCTAGGTGCTGTGCATTATAACATTTTCCAACACATTTGTCTCTGGATCTCCATCAGGCTGCTTGGGAAATGACTTCATTATATTTGGTGGAATTTCCCAAAGTAAAGTGAGACCAGGAGACAGGATATCTGGGTCTTAGCTCTGGATCCTCTTCCAAAAAGGTTCATGATCCTGGGAAATTTACACTCTGTTTAATGAGCCTGTTTCTGCATCTAAAATGAGAGATACATAGTAAATTGTTGCTTGCCAGAACCTTTTCATTATGTCCATCAACAAGGAATGAATTTTTTAAAATGCAGTAAATTTGTAAAATGGAATATTATTCAGCAATATAAAGGAACAAACCGTTGATCCATGCAACAACATGGATGAACCTTAAAAGCATGCACAAAAGAGTACATACTATATGATCCCATTTCAGTCAATTCCAGACAATCAAAACTAACATAGTGAAAGAAACCAGATCTGTGATTGCCAGGGATTGGAATTGGAGGGAAGGCTGGACTGCAAAAAAGTACAATGAAACTTTTGGAGGTGGTAAAACTGGTAGTCAGCTTGATGTGGTGGTGATTCTATGGGTATCTGTGAAAATGCATAAAATTGAATGTTGTGATTGTATAAAGTTTATTGTATATTAATTATACCACAATGAAGATTAAAAATCACTGAATTAAATAATCACTAAGGTTTCTATAGTTTGGATGCAGTAAATAGGATCTGGAATCAGCCAGACCTAGGTTTAAATACTGGCTTAGCTTTCTTTTGGTTCTGGCCATGGGAATATCATTTAACTTCTAGGAGTCTCAGTTTCCTCATCTCTGATATGGGTTGATAATAGGACTACCTCTTTGAATTGTGAGAATTATCTGTGATAATAGATGTAGAGAGCTTGGCTTGGTGTCTTGCATACAGTAAGAATTCAATACATGTTAGCTGCATTTGTGATTCTATGATTCCAAATAATTTTCTAGACAATACTGAGAGTTTAGAAGTAGCATATACATGATCTGAATTCTAATTTTGATTCCAATTATGTCTGACTTTAGACAAGTCTCAAGTCTTTCTCTGGACCTCAGTTTCCTCATTGTTAACAATGGTGGGAGGTGTCTTTCTTACAAATTTTGTAGAGATATTAGAAGTACAAAATAAAATAGTAGATTTGAAACAAGTTTTAAAAAAGAAGAAATAAAACATTCCACACAAATGTAGGAAATGACTTTTGAAACAAGTTTTAAAAAAGAAGAAATAAAACATTCCACACAAATGTAGGAAATGACTAAGATACAATTTTCTTATGATTCTGAGGTTAAGTGGAACAAGGAAATTATACTTTCACAATAGGGCTTGCCTTCAGTAAAGTTGTAAAATTTCTGACATTTGTCTTCTGGTCTTTTATTACACCACTTTGTCCTATTTTTCAGCTTCAGTTATTCCTTGCCTCCTGCTAGCAATCATAGGAAATTCTCTTCTCTCAGGAAATGATTCCGATAAGCTTATTTACCTGAAGTTGAGTAACTTAATGGGTGACCACTAATATGTGATATATAAAGAAAGAGTCAAAATAATGCCTATATTGGAGATTCAAGTCTTGGTATGGAGGTTGGGAGCACTTCCTGAAACTTCTCATATGACAGTCACCTACCCTACTGAGGATAAAGTAAGCTCCTTTAAACAATTTTCAACATCAGTGAAGATGTAGCTGAGTGTTATCTGAGAAGTTTAGAAGCAAAGAAGGCTTATGCCCTTTTCTCCATAACTTTCCTCATTGCCCCCTTAACATCCTTGTTCCTCAGGCTATATATTAGGGGGTTCAGCATGGGTGTCAAAGCCCCATAAAACACTGAGATAAACTTGTCTTGGTTGGGGGATGACTTGGACTGAGGTTTTATATACATGGAAATGGCTGTCCCATAGAAAATTGTCACCACAGTCAGATGAGAACCACAGGTAGAAAAGGCCTTGAGCCTACCCTGGGCTGAGCGAATTCTTAGGACAGCAGTGGCAATTCGGAGATAGGAAAGGAGAACAAACCCAAAGGGTAGGAGCAGGGTGAAGACACCTGTGATAAGGATCATAAGCTCATTGAGGCTGGTGTCAGAACAGGCCAGCTTAAGGAGAGAGAGAATCTCACAGACAAAATGGTTGATGACATTAGCCCCACAGAAGTGAAGCTGCAGGGATAAGATGAGCATGGCAGTGAGCACAAGTGAGGCCCCCCATGAGGTGGCAGCCAGCCAGACACACAATGGGCCATTCATGATCACGGAATAGCGCAGGGGATTGCTGACAGCAATCATACGGTCATAGGCCATGACAGCCAGCAAGAGGCACTCTGTTGTGGCCAAGACCAAGGAGACACCCATTTGGGTCAAACATCGTGGGTAAGACAGGTAGGGATGAGTAGAGAAACAATGCAACAAGGCCTGGGGCATGGAGACTGTTCCATAGCAAAGGTCTAAGAAAGACAGGTTACTAAGGAAGAAATACATTGGAGTGTGGAGGTGGGTGTCAACATGGATAAGAAAGATGATAAGTCCATTCCCCAGCAACGTGCTGAGGTAAGTTACCAGCATCAGTGTGAAAAATGTGACTCTCCACTCAGGATAGTTAGAGATTCCAATAAGGAGAAACTCAAACACTGCTGTAGCATTGTTCATGGCCATCCTTCCTACATGCCACTTTTTACCTGAAAGAATAAGAATAAAGATGAAGGGATGGTGTGAGAAAGGTAGACATGATTAGGGTGTAAAGAGCATTCTGTTAAAAAATATGGAATACAAATGGGATATCTATTATGGGAAATGAGGCGAAGCAAAAATTCTCCCCACTCCCTTGGAAAATAGCAAATTCCCCAACCTTTTGAAAATGGTTGTATGAAAAGTTCTCCAGACCTCTTCTACCAGATGCCTTCTTAGATATTTTTTTCCAAGTAAGAAGAAAGGAAAGTAAGTCCATCTTCCTGCTTCTCACTTGCTCTCTATTTTCCAAGACAAATCTGATCATATAGCTGAACCTCAATCAACTGAGTTACTAATTTCCACCAAGATGCTATCTTCTGACAGTTTTAACTAAAATATTGTCTATTCCTGTGTCTGTCTATCATTCCTAGGTTATTCATGCCTGTATTTTCCTATTGTGCTGGTATCTACTGTGATGCTTAGAATAGTGTGTTATAAAGTACTTCTTTCACCTGAACCAATATTATGTAGATGGATTTCATGGAAACCTTGAGGCCTGTGAAAACCGTCTGCTAATATACCTGAAGTTACATTTCCATCTTCTCCCGCCTTTTCTGTGCTGTGGTTGCTGAGCCCCATTTAAGAGTGTGAAAACATCTAATGTGATGTTTCTAAAAGTGTAGGTGGTAAGGAGAGGGCTGGAAAGACCAGCCTGTCCAACAAGGCCCTCCTTTACCCTTCTCTTTCCTCTCACTCTTCTTTAGTTTTTCTTATATCACATTCCAATATCTACAGTTACATTAGTGATTTGATTACTTATTATTTGTCTCCCACTCAAATGTAAATTTATTGAGGACAGGGGCTTTGCTTTGTTTACTGGTATATCCCTAGTACCTAGAACACTGCCAGAGGCGTCCTAAGGGTCTGATAGATATTGAATGAATAAATGAGTATATAAAGTCCTAGGCAGCCACAGATATTACACAGTCTAACTACACCTCTTGCCACTTGCACTGCCATCCTTTCTTCTAGGTCATGGCCATTACTCACCTAGATTTTGTCAGTAACTTCCCAGTTTCCCTGTTTCTGGCCATGCCCCTATTCAGTTCAAATGATTCAGTAAAACTGTAAGTCATATAAGGTCACTCTTACAGTAAAAACTTCCAAAAGCTTCCCCTTTCAACCTAATTAAACACTAATCTCCTTACTATGACCCATCAAGCCCTGCATGGTTTGCCTGCCCATTACCTCTGTGATCCCATTTTCTGCTACTATTTTCATTGCTCACTTTGGTTTAGTCACAATGGCCTCCTTCCTGTTCCTTCAACACTCACAGGACATCCCTTTCTTAGAGCCTTTGATGTTTTTTATCTTGCTGCTCCATATTTATGAAGGGGTCCTTGGACGGCTTACCTTATCACTTCCCTCAGGTCTTTACTTGCAAGGCATCTTTTCAGTGAATCTTCATTGGCCACCCTGTCTAAAATAGCACCTCTAGCCCTTGACATTTTATATCCCTCTTTCATACATTATTTTTCTTCTTAAAAGTATTACTTCTAGCACATTGTATATTATGTCTATTAATTCTGTTTATTGATTGTCTCCCTCAATTAGAAAATGTTCTTGACGAAGTCAGGGAATTTTGTCAAGGGCAGGGTCAGATGGAAAAAGAGAGGTTATCTTTCATTATGGAACAGATAGCAAGCTCCATTCACACATTCATTCAGCAAATTCTTCAGTACCTTGCATGTACCAGGTACTATCCTAGGTTTTGGGTATACATTGTTTCTTCCTAAATGATTTTTTAAATTGAAGCATATACAATATTATTTTGATTTCGAGTATACAACAGTGATTTAACAGTTAACAGCATTATTAAATGCTCACCCCCAACTAGTGCTGCTTATATGCCAAAGACCCTTTAATGTATATGTACTCCTTCCTGAGACTACTAACTCTCCTTACTCTTTTGAATCCCTTGCTTCACATTTCTCCTGCTTCCTGGTTATTTCTCTGGATAAGTTTCTTTCTCTCACTGGCCTAAATTTTCATTTGCAATCCAATTAAACTAAGTGATCTCTAAGAATCCTTCTAGCTAGAGAATATATTTGTAAACCACATATCTGACAAGGGGTTAACACCCAAAATATATAAAGAATTCACATGCCTCAACACCCAAAAAGCAAATAACCCAATTAAAAAATGGGCAGAGGATATGAACAGACAATTCCCCAAAGAAGAAATTCAGATGGCCAATAGGCCCATGAAAAGATGCTCCACATCTCCAATTATCAGAGAAGTGCAAATTAAAACCACAATGAGATATCACCTCACACCAGTTAGGATGGCCAACATCGAAAAGACTAGAACAACAAGTGCTGGCGAGGATGCGGAAAAAGGGGAGCCCTCCTACACTGCTGATGGGAATGTAAACTAGTTCAACCATTGTGGAAAGCAGTATGGAGGTTCCTCAAAAAACTCAAAATAGAAATACCATTTGACTCAGGAATTCTACACCTAGGAATTTACCCTTATAATGTAGAAGTCCAGTTTGAAAAAGACATGTGCACCCCTATGTTTATTGCAGCACTATTTGCAATAGCCAAGAAACGGAAGCAACCTAAGTGTCCATCAATAGATGAACAGATAAAGAAGAGGTGGTACATATACACAATGGAATACTATTCAGCCATAAGAAAGAAACAAATCCTACCATTTGCAACAACATGGATGGAGCTAGAGGGTATTATGCTCAGTGAAATAAGTCAGGCAGAGAAAGACAAATGCCAAATGATTTCCCTCATTTGTGGAGTATAACAACGAAGCAAAACTGAAGGAATAAAACAGCAGCAGACTCACAGACTCCAAGAAGGGACTAGCAGTTACCAAAGGGGAGGGTGGAGAAGGGTGGGTGGGGAGGGAAGGAGAAGGGGATTGAGGGATATTATGATTAGTACACATGGTGTGGGGGGGATCATGGGTAAGGCAGTGTAGCACAAAGAAGGCAAATAGTGAATCTGTGGCATCTTACTACACTGATGGACAGTGACTTCAGTGGGGTATGGGGGGCTCGATAATATTTGTAAATGTAGTAACCACATAGTTTTTCATGTGAAACCTTCATAAGAGTGTATATCAATAATACCTTAATAAAAAAAAGACACACACACAAAAAAGAGAATCCTTCTAGCTCAAACATTCTAGGATTCTTTAATTTTCCTCAACTAAAATGAAAAGCAAAACAAAACAAACCTTAATATTCCTCAGAACGTGAGGAATCTACTACATTTTTCTCCATTGTTGGAGAAGCATGTGGGCTAGAGAAGGGGTTTGCCAAGGGATGGAGTTTCTCTAACCAACCCTGAAATGGGAGACTCACTTGTCCTTTAAAGACTTTTGCAAAGAAGTTTCCACAATCCCTCCACTTTTCTGTCCTGGCCTTCAAGTAACCTATCCCTGTGTCTCTTTCTCTACTTTGTTCAGCCTTTCAGACAGGCTAAGTACACAAGAATGGTAAATTGATGGCTATGATAGTGAATGTCCCTTGTGAAGTGACAAACACAGGAACGGGATGGAGAGGATGATGAGCCGTCCTCAGAGCTTGACAGACCTAATGCCGGCTATGCCTTCATTTATCATGGGACCCTGAGAAAGAGATTTTCCTTTGGATTGACTCCACATTTCCAAGTGAAAACTGAAATAATCATCTTCACAGAGAAAATAAAGAAGAGAGTCATATGGCTGTATGAAACAATGCCCTGAAGCCTGTTGTATTTTAAGTTAGTACAGTCATACCTTAAATTTCTTTGAACAGTCTACAATTAATTCCATTATATCTATACAGGCACCATTCACAATGGTTTATCTAGAAAGATGACAAGCAGGTGGCAGATAAGAGGATGAATTGGTTTTGCTGAAGTAGACAGCTGGTTATTATGACATTTAAAGGTCTCTGTTGCTCTTAGAACCCTATACAAGCCACTGATTCTGCTGTTAAATAATAAATACTGATAAATAAATGTTTTCCCTCCTTACATGAATCTATCATTCCTAATGAGCTACAGGATGTATTTTGTTTCTCCAGTGCTGAGGGAAGGTTTATACAGAGTCTATCCTTCAGTCTCTCATGAACCCAGTAGAATAAATTGATGAGCCATTTAGCTAAAAGATGGTGATCAGTCTATTGCTGGGGGAAGACTTGTTTTTAAGTGGTGTTGAGCTGTCTGATAGATATTAGCACATAACCCATGGCCTTGCCTCCATTAGTACTGTGTTCGAACCTATGGCACTAAAATTGATGATAATTT
>JAVSCE010020558.1:0-106204 GCA_032199065.1 Smutsia gigantea
ATTACAGAAAAACATGAAATCATAAGTTAACTAAATACTAACACAAAGAAATCATAGGTGCTTTTTGATATGATTTATTGTAATCCTAGAGATGCTTTAAAAATATCAGAACCCCAAATACTGTTGCCAGAAAGTAGTAGCTTCCTGGAGTGCTAGGCACGACTGCCACTGGCCAAAGTGACTCAAAAAAAAAATCTTTAGATTGTTGATTGTTGAACCAGATTCAAACTCTGGTTGTAATACATTAAAGAAAAAAAAAACTAGTTCTAATGTTTTAGTGTTTCTTTCTTCCTTTCATCTTCCTGCTTTTTCCTTATTCCAAAAGTTGTTATTAAGTAACAGCAAATTACTGTCTACTTGAAAGTCATAGTGTGAGAGGTGAGCAGTTGCTAGTGATAAATCCACTCCAACATTCCTGTATCCCTAATACTCTGGATTTTTTCTCTATATTTTGCCAAGGAGTTTTGGCTATCAGCTTCATTCAATGTAGGCCACACAGGTTTAAATCAGCCAACCAGCAAATAAGTTAGACCAGTCCAAGCTGCTCAAGATAGTATACATTTAATTCATAGAAATAAATTCAGCTCAATTTGAAGTGCATTTCCCCTTCCTCTCCCAGTTTAGGCCCTCAGAATTCATATCTACATATATTCTTGGGTCTCACTGTGGGTAAAATTGCATTATTTCCAGAATCTCTCGCCTGGCCTTAGTGCATCTGCATATCAATAGGTGTTTCCAAGGGGTGGAGAGCGATAATCCACCTCCACATCAATAGGTAATTACAAGGGCAAGGGAGGGCTTATCTGGACTGGAGAGGTTGGGTGGGGTCTCTTCTTCTGCAGCCTGGTCTGGAGACACTGGAGAGTGGAAGTGTACTGCTTTTAAGAAATAAATGTGTTTCTCACACTTTATTTCTCCCTTTAACTGATTTTAGTTTCAAAGGTATTTTGCCCTGAGATTTTCCCCCAGAGTTACACTCATATATATTTGCAAAATTTTGTTAATGACTTACTCTGCTGTCTTATAATAAGTTGATTATCAAGGTAATAATTAGAAACCAAGGCCCAAAGAAGCAGGACAGCTTGACCCAGATCACACAGAAAATTAATGGCAAACCTCAGAAAGGTATAGTCAGCACAGGCTGTCATTCCCAAATCCAGTGACAGACGTGGTTCTCCAGCTAACCCTAAAACAGACCAAAGCTTTGTCTCCTGACCTCTACTTGCCCCCTCTCTTCCTCCTTCTTTAGTCTTCCTCCTTCCCAGATTTGAGATTAGTTCTAAAGGTGAATATCCACTTCCAAAATCCTAGCTACATTTTTAGTTTAAAAAGAAAATTCTACAAGTCTCAAATTCAGAAAGATGTGCGATCTATGGTATTAATTCATATTAATAAAAACTACTTTTTTTTACTGGCACATATACGATAAGCCATCACAATAATCCAGAAAGGTAGGTGGAATTCTTATCTCCATTCTATAGGTGACAAATATGAATTTGGTCTAGAACTTGAGACTTGCAAGATGGCAGCATGAGAGGTGAGACAGAGAGCTCCTCCCAAAACCACAAATCATACAAAAATATAGTTAACTAATACAACTAACCTTAAAACAGCAACAAGAAAAAAGGCTGAACAAGACTGCAAACAGACGTCATGAACAGACCGGACCTCATGAAACAGGGTAACTAGGAAAGCCTTAATCTGGTGGGACCCAGGCCCTTCCCCCACCCCAGCTCACCAGCGGGAGGAAGAGAAATGGAGCGGGGGAGGGGTGGAAGCCTGGAACTGCTTTGGGAGCAGAATCCTACAGTGTGTGGTGCTCTGGACATTGGGGAGCTCGGACAGGCGGAGTGCTTGAGAAATTGACATTCTGGCCGTTTGTGGAGGAGGTGATCCACACCCAACTGCTCAGTGTCAGAGGAAAGGCAGGCAGTCTGAGAGGCTTCCTAGCAGCAAGAGGGCTGCTGAAGGGGCAGGGTTTGCACGGAGCTTGCTGTGCGGGAGAAGGGAGAGCTGGACAAGCCCAGCTGGTTGGGAACTTTGGGGAGTTTCAGGTGCTCCATCCCCCTGGCTGCCTACGCAGCTCTGAGGTCCCCCACTGTGACACACAGCCTGCCGAGCCTTCCTACTGGCCTGCAGACACCTGCTCTCAAACCGGCAGTCACTGTGCAGGCATCAGGCAACACAGAGGGAGGCCATGCCTACAACAGCTAGAGATGCAAAGCACAGAGGTTTACACATGTGTGCTTGGCCCACTGGCTCTGATACTGGAGATAGGCACTGCAGACAGGAATCAGGAAACAGATCTTTCCTCCCCCCAGGCACCAGCTCTGCTCCCCTATGATCCCCAACCTCACTCTAGGCACTGAGCAGCTCCAGAGACTGGAGTTTCTGCACACCAGTGGGCACCACATAGAAATAGGAAATGACGGAAGAACATGGTTCAGACCAAAATCTCACAAACCCCAGAAAAAGGGCCAAATGAAACCGAACTCACCAATCTTCCCGAAAGAGTTCAAAATAAAAATTATAAACATGCTTATGGAGGTACAGAAAAATATTCAAGAACTCAGGAACGAATTTAAGTTGGAGATTCAATCATTAAGAAATTCCACATCTGAAATGCAACATACAATGGAGGGATTTAAAAGCAGATGAGATGTAGTAGAAGAGACTGTAAGTGGAATAGAAATAAGAGAAGAGGAATACAAAGAAGCTGAGGCACAGAAAGAGAAAAGGATCTCTGAGAATGAAACAACATTGAGAACTGTGTGACCAATCCAATCACAACAATATTCGCATTATAAGGGCACCAGAAGAAGAAGAGACAGAAAAAGGGATAGAAAGTGTCATTGAGGAGATAATTGCTGAAAACTTCCCCAATCTGGGGAAGGAGATAGTCTCCCAAGCCATGGAGGTGCACAGATGTTCCAACACAAGGGACCCAAGGAAGACAACATCAAGACGTACAATAATTAAAATGGCAAAGATCAAGGATAAAGACAGACTTTTAAAAGCCAGCTAGAGAGAGAAAAAGCATCACATACAAAGGAAAACCCATCAGGCTATCATCAGACTTCTCAACAGAAACCTTACAGGCCAGAGGGAGTGGCATGATACATTTAATGCAATGAAGCAGAAGGGCCTTGAACCAAGAATACTTTACCTGGCAAGATTATCATTTAAATTTGAAGGAGGGATTAAACAATTTTCATATAAGCAAAAGCTGAGAGATTTTACCTCCCACAAACCACCTCTACGTGCATTTTGGAGGGACTCCTATAGATGGAAGTATTCCTCAGGCTAAAGAGAGGTCACCAAGGGATAGACAAAGAGTACAGAATATGATTCATAACATACAAAGAATGGAGGAGGAAGAAAAAGGAGGGAAAAAAAGGAACCTTCAGGTTGTGTTTGTAATACCATATGAAGTAAGTTAAATTAGACTATTACATAGTAAGAGAATTACCCTTAAAACTTTGGTAACCATGAATCTAAAGCCTGCAATGGCAATAAGTACATACCTATCAAAATTAACCTAAATGTAAATGCTCTGAATGCACCAATCAAAAGACATAGTTACTGAATGGATAAAAAAGAAGACCCATCTATATGCTGCCTACAAGAGACTCACTTCAAACCCAAAGACATACACAGACTGAAAGTGAAGGAATGGAAAAAGATATTTCATGCAACTAACAGTAAGAAAAAAGCAGGAGTTACAGTACTTGTATCAGACAAAATAGACTTCAAAACAAAGGAAGTCACAAGAGACAAAGAAGGACATTACATAATGATAAAAGGGTCAGTCCAACAAGAGGGTATAACTATTATAAATATCTATGCATCCAACACAGGATCACCTACATATGTGAAACAAATACTAACAGAATTAAAGTAGGAAATAGAATGCAAGGCATTCATTTTAGGAGACTTCAACACACCACTCACTCCAAAGGACAGATCAACCAGACAGAAAATAAGTAAAGAGACAGAGGCACTGAACAACATATTAGAACACATGGACCTAACAGACAGGGAAGGAACACCCCATCCAAAAGCAACAGGATACACATTCTTCTCAAGTGCACATGGAACATTTTCAAGAATTGATCATATATTAGGCCACAAAAAGAACCTCAGTAAATTCAAAAAGATTGAAATTGTACCAACCAGCATCCCAGATCACAAAGGTATGAAACTAGAAATAAATTACACAAAGAAAACGAAAAAGCCCACAAACACATGTAGGCTTAATAACATGCTCCTAAATAAACAATGGATCAATGACCAAATAAAAACATATATCAAGCAATATATGGAGACAAATGACAACAATAATTCAACACCACAAAATCTGTGGGATGCAGCAAAGTCCGTGCTAAGAGGGAAATATATTGTAATACAGGCCTACCTCAGGAAAGAAGAACAATCCCAAATGAACAGTCTAAACTCACCATTAGCGAAACTAGAAGAGGAAGAACAAATGAGGCCCAAAGTCAGTAGAAGGAGGGACATAATAAACATTAAAGCAGAAATAAATAAAATTGAGAAGAATAAAACAATAGAAAGAATCAGTGAAAGCAGAAGCTGGTTCTTTGAGAAAATAAACAAAATAGATAAACCCCTAGCCAGACTTATCAAGAAAAAAAGAGTCTACACACATAAACAAAATCAGAAATGAGAAAGGAAAAATCACAATGGACACCACAGATATACAAAGAATGATGAGGGAATACTATGAAAAATTATATGGTAACAAACTGGATAACCTAGAAGAAATGGACAGCTTTCTACAACCTTCCAAGGCTGACCCAGGAAGAAACAGAAAATCTGAATAGACCAATTAACAGCAAAGAAATTGGATTGGTAATCAAAAAACTACCTAAGAACAAAACACCTGGACCAGATAGTTTCACTGCTGAATTTTATCAAACATTCAGTGAAGACCTAATACCCATCCTCATTAAAGTTTTCCAAAGAGTAGAAGAGGAGGGAATACTCCCAAATTCATTCTATGAGACCAACATCACTTTAATACCAAAACCAGGCAAAGACACCACAAAAAAGAAAATTACAGAACAATATCCCTGATGAAAATAGATGCAAAAATACTAAACAAAATATTAGCAAACTGAATTCAAAAATACATCAAAAAGATCATCCATCATGATCAAGTGGGATTCATCCCAGGGATGCAAGGATGGTACAACATTCGAAAAACCATCAACATCATCTACTACATCAACAAAAGGAAGGACAAAAACCACATGATCATCTCCATAGATGCTGAAAAAGCATTCAACAAAAATTCAGCATCCATTCATGATAAAAACTCTCAACAAAATGGATATAGAGGGCATGTACCTCAACATAATAAAGGACATATATGACAAACCATCAGCCAACATTATACGTAACAGTGAGAAGCTGAAGGCTTTTCCTTTAATATCAGGAAAGACAAGGATGCCCACTCTCCCCACTTTCATTCAACATAGTTCTGGAGGTCCAAGCCACAACAATCAGACAACACGAAGAAATAAAAGGCATCCAGATTGGTAAGGAAGAATCAAACTGTCCCTGTTTGCAGATGACATGAAATTGTACATAAAAAATCCTAAAGACTCCACTCCAAAACTACTAGATCTAATATCTGAATTCAACAAAGTTGCTGGATACAAAATTAATACACAGAAATCTGTTGCATTCCTATACACTAACAATGAACTAGCAGAAAGAGAAATCAGGAAAACAATTCCATTCACAATCGCCACCAAATGAATAAACTCCCTAGGAATAAATGTAACCAAGGAACTGAAAGACCTATACCCTGAAAACTACAAGACACTCTTTAAGAGAAATTAAAGAGGACACTAATAAATGGAAATTCATCCTATGCTCTTTGCTAGGAAGAATTAATATTGTCAAAATGGCCATCCTGCCTAAAGCAATCTACAGATTCAATGCAATCCCTATCAAAATACCAACAGCTTTCTTCAGTGAACTAGAGCAAATAGTTCTAAAATTCATATGGAACCACAAAAGACCCTGAATAGCCAAAGCAATCCTGAGAAGGAAGAATAACGCAGGGAGAATTACGCTCCCTGACTTCAAGCTCTCCTACAGTAATCAAGACAATTTGGTACTGGCACAAGAACAGACTCATAGACCAGTGGAACAGTATAGAGAGCCCAGATATAAACCAAAGTATATATGGTCAATTAATATACAATAAAGGAACCATGGATATACAATGGGGAAATGACAGCCTCTTCAACAGCTGGTGTTGGCAAAACTGGACTGCTACATGTAAGAGAATGAAACTGAATTATTGTCTAAACACATACACAAAAGTAAACTCAAAATGGATCAAAGACCTGAATGTAAGTCATGAAACCATAAAACTCTTGGAAAAAAATACAGGCAAAAATCTCTTAGACATAAACATGAGCAACTTCTTCATGAACATATCTCCCCCGGGCAAGGGAAACAAAAGCAAAAATGAACAAGTGGGACTATAGCAAACTAAAAAGCTTCTGTACAGCAAAGGATACCATCAGTAGAACAAAAAGACATCCTACAGTATGGGAGAATATATTCATAAATGACATATCCAATAAGGGGTTGACATCCAAATTATATAAAGATCTCACACACCTCCACAAACAAAAAGCAAATAATCCAATTAAGAAATGGGCAGAGGATCTGAACAGACACTTCTCCAAAGAAGAAATTCAGATGGCCAACAGGCACATGAAAAGATGCTCCACATCACTAGTCATCAGAGAAATGCATATTAAAACCACAATGAGATATCACCGCACACCAGGTAGGATGGCTAACATTCAAAAGACAAACAACAACAAATGTTGGCAAGTATGTGGAGAAAGGAGAACCCTCCTACACTGCTGGTGAGAATGTAAATTAGTTCAACCATTGTGGAAAGCAGTATGGAGGTTCCTCAAAAAATTCAAAATAGAAATATCATTTGACCCAGCAATTCCACTCCTAGGAAGTTCCCCTAAAAACACAGCAGCCCAATTTGAAAAAGACCAATGCACCCCTATGTTTATCACAGCACTATTTACAATAGCCAAGAAATGGAAGCAACCTAAGTGTCCATCAGTAGATGAATGGATAAAGAAGATGTGGTACATATACACAATGGAATATTATTCAGCCAGAAGAAGAAAACAAATCCTACCATTTGCAACAACATGGATGGAGCTAGAGGGTATTATGCTCAGTGAAATAAGCCAGGCGGAAAAAGACAAGTATCAAATGATTTCACTCATATGTGGAGTATAAGAACAAAGAAAAAAACTGAAGGAACAAAACAGCAGCAGACTCACAGAACCCAAGAATGGACTAACAGTTACCAAAGGGAAAGGGACTGAGGAAGAGGGGTGGGAAGGGAAGGATAAGGGGGAAAAAGGGCTATTACAATTAGCACACATAATGTAGCGGGGGTGGGAGTGGGGTGGCGATATATGGGGAAGGCAGTATAACACAGAGAAGACAAGTAGTGATTCTATAACAACCTACTATGCTGATGGACAGTGATTGCAATGGGGTATGGGGTGGGGACTTGATAATAGGGGAGTCTAGTAACCATAATGTTGCTCATGTAATTGTATATTAATAATAGCAAAATAAAAAATAATAATAAATATATTTTTAAAAATGAATTTGGTCTAAAAAGGCTAAGAATTAGTTGTAGGCCTCATAGCTAGTAAGTAGAAGAGTTACAAAGCCATTAATTTAACCATTATGCTATTCTGCCTCTGGACAGATACAGGCCATGGGCATTAAAGGGATGCCTGATCCCAGTGCTTCATTAACATTCCTCCCACTAAAGGGAACATCATGATTTTATCTCTTCTTAACATATTACTTACAAGGTTGTTGAAGTCCTTTAAAATATTAAATATTTAATTAGTCCTATTACAGCATCTCCCTGAGGCAAATAGTTAGCCTGTATAATTGTTATGTTGGTTAAAAAGAAGAGCAAGGGAAGCTTGAGCATAAATTAACAATAATAAAACAGATCATTAAATTTCATGCCTGGAAATTAGCATGGATAACTTGCTTCAAGTAAAACTGTAATGTGACTATTAAGATCAGTCTTTACAGATGACCTTAGTCATTACATTTTTACTGGGTCTCCACACAGCCAAAATGACCAGTCAATCCATTAAATATAAGGTTACCATTCTCATCCATTATTTCTCAAATTGTCCACCAAAGACTCCTGAATCACCTGGGGGTTTTCTTTAAAATGGAGATTTTGAAATTCAACATGAATTATATGTCTCATTTTTAGCAAGCTTTTCCAAGTACCAGTTTATTAGGGCTGTGTCCTTAGTAATAATATAAACGTATAAAACATCATTCCTACTTAAATAATAGTTAAGAGAGCTTTATTCCCTTACCAGTCTGAAAATACCTTGAGAATTGAGACCATGCTTTATTCAATAATTATTCCACTGTTTAACAAACAAAGCTGGGCCACAAAAGTCTTTAATTCTGAATGACACAATCAACATGGTTGACTGATTTTTCATTTTTAAAAATCTGCTTTCATACACACACACACATATTAACATGTAGCCATATCTTTAATAACCATCCAAAACAATTCTGAGAAAGGTATTTGAGATTTGCTTCTTTTGTTACATGGTTTAAGACTAACATATGTTCTCAAAAAAAATGGTCTCTTCATTATCTAATCAGAAGAGGTTTGTAACAGTGAGTTTCCACTAAGAAAAAAATGCTTTTCACAATGGGGTGTCAACATCCTGCACATTTTAAGCCTCCATGAGCCAACAGCAGAACATTTTATTATTTTACACACTCATCTGAAAACTCAAACTTACTAAGATCTAGCACTTGCCAAAAAGCCCACTTCAGATACATCTAATGCAGGAGGGAGGAACATATTAAATTGCACATTTAAATAAGGCTCTTAAGCTCTTTTCACTGTATTCAGTTGTGTGATCATAAAGAAAAATTATACTACCATCATATTATCTTCATTCGCTTCCAAAACTCATTTCAAAATCTAAATTTCATGACCTAAGCATTTATTGAAGACTAACATAAGAAAGGTATATTTTTAAATGCTTTTCATTTTCTTTTGCAAAAATATGACATTATATGTTATGTTGCCTTACGAACTTTTGTACAAAGAGACACCTAATATATTTCTCTCAATATTCAGTAGCAGGAAAATGTGTTTCTCTCCAGATGAACATGAATGATTCTATTCACTCTACTTTGAGAACTTGGCAGCCTCTTACATTTCTCTGTTTGACCACTTACATGCTTAATATGTGTGTTTCACCTTTTTAAATTTGTTTCTCTAGTTTTTCTTTTTATCTTGCCTGTTTTAAGTGGGTTTTGTCAGTGCAAGTCACTTCTAATGTTTTAAAGGAGTAGACAGGGAAAAAGTCAAAAATTTTTTTAAAGAATTAAACAAGTAAAGGTAAATCTGGAGGAGTATGTGATAAGAAGATTACCTGGATACATGGAAAGATCAAGCAGTTAGGAAAGAATCTATTTTAGTTGTTTTATAGCCACAAGGCCATTTTAACTCCACCAAAACAGATCACTAAGAAATGTCACGGACACCAGCCAACATATAACCCTTGTTAGATTAGCTCAAAGCCAGATGCAGAATAGCCGAAGAATAATGAAAATTAATCTAACTTGTAATTAGGTAAAAATCATAAAGGCCCAAAGATGAAAAGCATCTCAAATGGAATTTTTCAGTGTCTTATATTTAACTGCCTAAAACCGTTTTTTAAGAACCATACATCCCTTCTCAAATTTTAATGCAGATACAAGTGATCTGATTATATTACAATATAGATTTCTATCCCATAGTACTAAGGCCCAGGATTCTGCAATTTAATACACTCTCAGGAGACACTGAGGCAGCTAGTCCAAGGACCACGGCATGGAGTGCTGCCTTTAGAGCTACCCTTGACTGAGTCAAGCCCAGCTTTACCACTCAAAAGCTTTGACATTGGCCACGTCCTTTAACATCTCAGACCTTCAGTTATCTTATTAAGTGCATGGGGATAACAATGTCTACCTTGAACAGCCCTTGGTAAAATGTAAACAGTGTGCGATCAAATAAGGCCCTCAATGAATATTATTTTAGCGAGAAGGCTATCTTTGTTATGACAGAGCATCATCTTAGGATTTGAATGTTATATTTTACATTTAAGTAGAAAATATGCAAGAGGAAAATCCAGATTCTATCAAGTAAATTTTATCTGTTAAAGGCAGATATGAGTGTATATGTGTGGAGTGAAGTTATGCTTACAAAAGTTAAGTTACACACTCCCTGTATTGATTACTATACAACCAAAACCTGGGATACTACCCAGATTTTTATCTAGTAACTCAAAATCTCTGTAAGAATCTAACGTAAAATGGTCACTGCCTGGAGAGTAACTGAGAAAAAAGGGTTCCATATTTGAGAGAAAAGACAGGCAGCAAAGGTGAGAAATTAAATAACATTCTCAAGCCCATCACTATTTTACATGACTCTTAAATCCAAGCTCTCATCTTTGCATTCTTTAAAAAAAAAAAAAGTACTGGAAAACCAGCACAAAATGTGGTTTGTCAGCTTAGACTCTTTGTGGAGCCAAACAAGGTTGATGTCACCCACTAAATAAATGAATAGAATCTCTAAAATTGCACAGAACCACATTAATAATCTCATCAGTTTAATTAAGAAATGTGTTAGTAATGACAAGAAAACTGTTACCAAAAAAGCTTTCAAACAGCACTCATGACCAATTTTTGCTGGCTTTTCAACTGATTTTTGACATCAGGTTATATTCAGGCTCCAGAACATTTTTTTCTGTTTTGAAAAATCAGACCCTGTGCTGAAGTAGACAGAAATCTTGGAGAGTTTCATTCTAACAAGCAAGAATGGTACTATTTTGCTATACCTAAACTCTGATGAAATCTCTAAAACTGCACAGCCATAAGCAAAACCCTCTTGAGACTCATAACACTTTAACATTTCCAGTTCACATGTGAATGTTAATTCCATTCTCTGAAAAGAACCATCAAAATGGCATTCATTAAGATTAAAGCCATATTACTAAAGAAATGGGAAATTTATATGTGTGCTTCCTATAAAATGCAAATATTGCCAAAGAATGGGTCTCCACTGAGTTCTCACCTATTTCTTTACAAAGTTAAATCACACTGGTGAAGCACCTTTCCTAAGTGCAGTACACCATTCTTAAGCAGCAGGTGCTTGCTGCTCTGCCTCCATGGTAGAGCTGCACGCTGTTGACAATGCGTGCATCCCTGATGAATGCCCATTCACGGAACAGGAATAAGGCCCTGGTAATGGAGGCAGACATGAACATTTCAGAATTTCAGTCTATAATATAAAGTGGAAGAGGCTCCTGCAAAACACAACTTCTGATTGGGGTTGTCTTGCCTCAGATCAAATGTCTTACCTGGTTAAATCCCTTGAAAAAATGTGATTTGCAATGGCTTTTTGCCATGACTGAAAAACCATGCAAAACAAAAATCAGAAAATGATAGAGCTGTATTTTTTTCACTGTGTTTTTAAGGCAGTATTTTTAACAAGTTACTGATCAATTACAGTATTCAAATTAATGATTAATTAACTACTGGCCCTGCTTGGTCTAAAGGACTGAAAAGGAGAGATGAGGAAGACTATAGATTTGAAGAGGGAGTAAAGCATGAGAAAAATAAGTAGGGATAATAGTAGGTGCTAAAACTTATATAGTGTTTTATTTATACTAACCCATGTGCTCCTCCTAAGAATTCCACAGCATGAGTGCATTTTCTGTCATCCCAATTTTACATATGAGAAAACTGGGGCACAAGGTGGTTAGAGTTCATGAAGCTCACAGTATAATCTGATTCCAGACTGTCTGGCTGCCGAGACTCTGCTCTTACACTACACCCTGCTGCTTCCTGTTTACTTCACTATTAATGGGTGCCAGCCACATATCAGTGCTCAGTGAACACATGTGAAATGAATGAGAGATTTCACAACCCTTGCAGCCATCATCTACTAGATATAATGTCCTTGAGAGAATTTATCTTAATCCCCAGCACTTAGCACAATGCCAGTCTCATATAGTAGGTACTAAAAAATTGTTTGATGAATGAATGAATGGATGAAGGCAGATCACATAACTGTAGGTAATATGAACCATAAATGCACAGAATCACATGATAAAACAGGGAAAAGTAGGTATAGTTCTGTATCCTCTCAGAGTTCCATGTGGTTGTCTAGAATAATGAACACAATGATCAATTTTACTATCTAGTTTCTCCTATCAAATTGCTAAATGGATAACAGAAAAGAAACTCTGAATTCCTCTTTGTAAAAGAAAGCCCCATTTTTGCCATGTAATAACAGATCACTGAAGCTCTACTTCTAAAAACATGTCATTTCCACAAAATAACTAAGGAAATATCCAAATCAAAGTTGAATAAAAAATTAGGTATACAAGCAGTGCTTCTCAACCCTGTCTAGTACCTTAGTAACATAGGAAAGTAAATACTTTCCTCTGGACATAGCTAAAAGCAGCCCACTTCAGTACAAAACTTCATAAGGGTTCGTATTTTATCTTTAAATTGATCAGTTTTTTGTATCTGAGGTATCCTCATTTTCCTTTATCACAAAAATAATGTTTTTATTATTTACCATTATGGAAAATACAAAGGCCACTATCTTTATCCGGTTGTGTTTAGCACCCTGTGGAATATGTTAGCCAATTTGAGAAACCAGGGACCATAGTATATGGTAAAGACTCGATTTAGAAGCCCAGACATTTAAAAGCAAATCACAAATGCATTAAGTGACATAAATACAGTCCCAAAATGAGCATAATGAAATTAGGATAATTTGGCATGAGATGTGGTATCTGTGCATTTAGCAAATACCTACTTAATAATCATCCTGAACAACCCATAGAAAAGTAAACAAATACCAAAGTTGGTTGTGATTGATACTGCTCATGCTCAGGAATACTTTTGCTTTTCCTATGCAACATGTGAGGATCAACTTTCCCTGAGTCCCTAACTCTGGCATGGCCATGATTGCTTGGGCCAGTTAGATGTTACTAGAAGTCACCTATGTCAATTTCAAGTGAAAGCATTAAAGAGTTTAACCTACAATTGCCCATGTTCTCTCTTCCTTGCCGTACCCACTAACAAGGCCATGTGTTCTACACAGAGCAGCTCTAAGATGGTGGCACCTTCCTTAGCCTGGAAAAACAAGTTCTCATACAAAGACAACTGTCTGGGAGAGTCACTCAAATGAGACCAAAGAAGAAATAAACCGTGGCTGGGTTAAGCTAATGAGATGTTGTTACTGCAACATAACCTAGCCTGTCCTATCTGATATTCTTCCACATGTTACATTCAAATTCAAAGAGGGCAAGCTCCATAAATATTAAATGGCCCTCCTTTATTTCTGTCTTATTATTCTAGAGCTATAAAGCAGCAATCTATAAGCAATATGGTTATTTGTATTCTCTGTCCAACAGTTTTGGCTAAATTGATTCAAAAACTGCTCTTAAAAATAACTGTCAGACTGGGTATTTAGAAGTATGTGAACAGTGAGTTTACACTTTTCTTTTAAAACCACTTTTGCTGGTTATAAAGGGAAAAACCTATAGCACACCACAAAGTTCTCTATGGACACAGACAATATTGGTGAACATACTACATTAAACACCCATTTGCACCTATCTACCAACAAATCATACCACAAAGCAAATACAAACCACCAAATTCTTTTAATTCACAGGAAAGTGTATTATTTTCAAAATTCTGATGTACTCCTCCTTTTACAGCTCAACCAGGAAAGTACATGAATTTAGCTTTTTTATGAGTCTTTGTTCATCTATACTAGAGTTTCTTAACCTTGGCAATATGAACATTTCAGATGGAATGATTTTTGTTGAGGGAGGTGGCTGTTCTGTGTATTGTAGGATGTTTAGCTGCATCCCTGGCCTCTACATACTAGATGCCAGTAGCACCTTTCCAGCTGCAACAATAAAAAATGTCTCCAAATGTTTCCTGGGGGGAAAAATTACCCCCAGCTGAGAATCACTAATCTACTTCAATGGTCCACAAAAACTAGAACGTGAATTCCATCCTCGGGCCATATTCTTGCCTTACTGAAGAGACTTATGATAGTACATAAAGGTGAAATGACAGGATTTTACTTTCTTTTACTGTTACATAAAGAGAACATGTATTAATAGTTAAAAATTAGAAAATAAAATTTGCAAAACTAACTAATTATTTGTAATCCTTTCTTGGTTGGCATGTTTATAGACAGGTCTCTCTGGATCCATTCATTCAAGTTACTGACTGCTTTGTGCAGGACACTGTTCTAGATAGAGTGTTAAGACAAATAGACTCTAGCCCTCCTGGAACTTACAGTTTTATGGGAGAAACACAATAAGCACCTTAAAAATCAATGGTAAACGATAAGTATCATGAATAAAAGTACAGGCTCCCAGGATAACACAACACTGGTTTAAGGTGGTGTCTCAGCAAGGTATCTTTGAGGAAATGGCATCTTAATTGAGAATGGAAGGGTATAATAATAGCTAGCACTCGATTAGAGCTTATTACTTGCTGGGCATTTTTCTAAGAGGCATAATAACTCATTTAATGCTCTGAACAAGCCTATAACTAATTATCCCTGTTTTAAAGATGGAACATGGATATGGAGAGATTACCTTGTCCCAGATCACAAAGCTAGTATATGGAAGAAAGAGAATTTGAACCTGGTCTCTGTGCCTAATAATAGGACAAGGATCATTAGCCCCTCCAACCCCAAGTGAGCCATGAATGACAGGAGGAAAAGGGGTCCAGGCAGAGGAGGCAGTATTGCACTATTTTCCTAGGCAAGGAGTGACCTTCCAGTCACCAAAGAGAGAATGCTGAAATCCACCGCATTATATATTTATGGTAGTTTCCTAGGTTAAATGCAGCCTCCTTAAATCCTTTCTTGGAGAAGATGGGGTATAAATTATTTATAAATTAATTAATTATGATGGGAATTAAGCAACATAACAGTCTAAAACTGAAATTGAAAAGAGAGGTGGAAAGTTCCAAAAGGCTGAATTCACAACAGCAACTCCCTCAAAAACATATTTTTGATTAGTCAGGAGGTTTGACAGAATTTCTAGGCTAACAAATTAGTATGTTGTGAGCTGAAATGAATTCTCTCATTTAGCTCCTATAAATTGTACTTATAATAAACTGAAGTAAACTCACCTAAAATTATTTCTAATACTTAAATGATTTAAGTAACACTACCTATGATGATGACATAGCTAATCTTATAAATTTAAGAAGATTTCACTATGATAAAAGGACTTCAGTACTACTGACTACATTCTTGTTATTGCGGTTATTGTTTGTAGTATTCCTGGTCTAATTTCTGCATGACCACATTATATATAAATTCTAAATGTTTGAAGAGAATAAGAAATGGAACTATTTTGCTTTTTAACTCACTTCTTATAAGGATGACACTTTTCAAAATTTACAATATATATAATTATCTCTTGGTTAGAATACTAGGCTAATAAAACTATGTTTATGTATTTGATCCACATGTCATTTTGCTCTGTGGACATACCTGCTTTGGGCACCTCAACACAATCTATATCAGATTTGGGAAATAAGCCAAAGGCATTGGGGACCACTAATTACATTTTTATATATGAAGCACCTTATAGACACCAAAATCTTAAGGAATGAGGCAATCTGATTAATTGCATTTTCTAATAATTGAGACTTAGCTAGAAAAGGCTTAGTACCTCTTCCTTATAGTTGAAAACATTCACAAAATATACTAGTAGATGTTCATGCCCTAGTAAAAATATTTTAATTTTGTGTGAGGATGGATGACACAAAGGTGACCATATGTAAATTGTAAAATTAAAAAATAATTTTACAGTATTGCAAATGGAAGTGACAGAAGGGCACAAGATTGAGTAGAATGTGCACTCATCTCAGGACAGTTGTTTTTGAAAAATATACTAATGTTACTTCATTCTATTATCACTTGTTCTGTTATTTAAAAAACTGCAAAAGAAAATGGGCTTAAAATAAAGAAGTAGGACTATATCAAACCAGAAAGCTTCTGTAAAGCAAAGGAAGCCATCAGCAAAATGAAAAAGCAACCTACTGTATGAGAGAATACATTTACAAATAAAATATCCAATAAAGGGCTAGTATCCAAAATATATAAAGAATTCATATGACTCAATACCAAAAAAAAAATAACCCAATTAAAAAATGGGCTGAGGAACTGAACAGACCTTTCCCCAAATAAGAAATACAGATGCCCAAAAGGCACATGAAAAGATATTCCAAATGGCTAATGATCAGGGAAATGCAAATTAAAACCACAATGAGATATCATCTCGCACCAGTTAGAATGGCTACTATTTAAAAGACAAGAAATAACTAGCATTGGTGAGGATGTAGAGGAAAGGGAACTCCCCCTACACTGCTGGTGGGAATGTAAATTGGTCCAACCTCTATGGAAACAGGCATGAGTTTCCTCAGAAAACTAAAACTAGAAATACCATATGACCTAGTAATTCCACTTCTAGGAATTTACCTAAAAAAAACCAAAATCATTAATTGGAAAAGATGTATGCACTCCTATGTTTCTTGCCATATTATTTGCAATAGCCAATATATGGAAGACACCAAAGTGTCCATCAACAGATGGAAGGATAAAGAAGATGTGGTTCATACACACAATGGAATATTATTTAGCCATTAAAGGCGAGGGGGAACTTACCACTTGCAACAACATGGATGGACCCAGAGGATATTAAGCTAAGTGAAATAAACCAGGCAGAGAAAGACAAATACCATATCATCTCACTTACATGTGTAATCTAAAACAAAACAAAACAAATGTACAAAACAGAAATAAACACTGCTCATAGATACTGAGCAGTGACTGATGGTTACCATGGGGGAGAGGCTGAGGTGGGTGGGTGGGTGGGTGGGTGAAAAGGTGAAGGGGATAAAATCTCAATCACAGTATAAACTAGTCACAGGGATAAAAGGATAAAAATACAACACAGAGAATATAGTCAATAATTCTGTCACATCTTTCTATGTTGACAGATAGTAACTACACTAGTTGAGGTGAGCTTTTAATAATGTAGATTACTGTTGAATCACTATGTTGTATACTTGAAACCAAAATAATATGGCATATCAAGTATACCTCAATTTAAAAAAAGCAAATGGGCTTAATTTGTGTTAGTGTTATTGCATGATGAATAACTGAGAGAAATAAAAAGAATTTGCTTGATTATTTTAATTCCCATATTTTTATTTTCCTCTAACATGGAAAAATAATCTTTCTTTTCTATTATTATTATTTAATTTTCAAGTATTTTGGAAATCACATAACAGTCTGTACTATAATTCTGATATTGCTTAACTATATTGCTGCTTATTTATCAGTCAGTTAAGAAGAAGCAATATATTGGATTAAAACATCATATATATGTGTGCATTTGTACTTTTAAACTACCTTAGGTGTTCTGCCGAAATTCAAGTCTTGTTGGACTTTTGTTATAACCCCTTCTTGCTTTTACCCTTCTGAGTATTTTTTTCTTTTTAAGGAAATGTATTAAATAATTTTGTTGAAACTAACAAAAGGTAATAGCTCTCTTTTTATATTGTGTTGTAATTCCTACCTACATCTTACAGAAGTAACTGTATAAACTCAAAGGGCTGTAGCATGTTTATAATTACATCCTTAATTCATGAAGTTAAATCATACTCTCTTGCCTGGTGATTTTCAAAGTCTAGCCCCAGACGAGCAGTATCAGAACCAGCTGAGAATTTGTTAGAAATGCACATCCTCAGGCCCCATCCCAAAGCTACTAATTCAGAAACTCTGGGGACGGGACCCAGCAACAGTTTACCAAGCCCTCCAGGTAATTTTGATGCACGCTCAAGTTTGAGAACCACTGCTTCAGGCTGAAGAACATTCTGAAAGATAAGGAGACTTCCCCAAAGTTTTTCTTGGGTCAGGAGCTACTTCAAGACAAGTTCTTCCCATTTTCAACATCCTGTTATACAGACTAACTCTCTTACCACTTTTTGAGCTGACCTGCTATCAAGGAATGATGAGTGATTCCATCTAGTTTTCTTGAAACTCACAAGGAAGAGATGCCCAGATATAACCCAGAGTACACTCCCTTACACTATGAATTTACCCAAGTAATTCTGAGAGCATTTGGTCATTCTCCTCACAGATGTGCCCACCACTAGATCACTGTGAAGGTTCTGCTAGAACCACAAGGTGAAGGTTAGAGTTGCTGCAATTGTAGCCATTTAGGGAAATTTACCCTGAGTGTCCTAGTTTGACCAGATTTGTAAAATATTGCAGGTCATGCATGTATTATTCTCATATTAGTATTTTACATTGCTTTATGCAAATAATATGGTAATTGCTAGAAGAATAAAATTTTATCCAAAAATCTCAATGCACTTTAATAAATGGAACTTATTTTCCTAACAAATTGAAAAAGACCATAATGCTCTTTGTATAACCTGATCCAGAAATTGAGCCAGAAAAGATTTTCTGACAAGTTGCCATTTCAATAAACAACAAATTCTCAGAGTTATAAAGCCTTCCACCCAAATGATTTCCTTTAACTGCTCTCCTCTTGCCAGTGGGAGGGAAGTGTGGGTTGGAGAGGGAGGTAAAAAAAAGGCAGGATTCCAGGCACAGAGAGGAGAGGCATGAAATCAGATGGATTGAGGAACTACAGGATTTGTTAATGATGTAGGGCAAAGTATGGGAAGAGGGATCAACACAATGATGACAGAAGTAGACAGGTACTTATAAGGGACAAAGTGATGTTCCATTCCTAAAGGTGGACAGAGTCCATTATAAGATGAGATGGTGATGTAAGCAATCTAGCATTATAGTACAATCATTTTGCAAGAAGTGATAGAAGGATGGATTCCAAAGAGAAAATGCTGGCGAGCAACTGCCATCAGGAGAAAGGTGTTAATAACCAAAACCAAAAAGCAGCGTCAATAGGAGCAGACAGAAGAAAATGGGTATAAGGGATACACAGGAGGTAGAATAAACAGACTTTCTGCCAGGGAACTCCACCTGGGAAATGACCATGTGTCTCTAAGCTTCTCTCAAGCATCCGTGCACTAAAAAAATTAAATCACTCCTGAATTACACTGACATAGAAATGGATGCTTCTAGAGAGGAATGGGAGAATCAACCCTCTGTCAAACACTACCAAACTTGGAAACCCAATTTATATTCAACCAGAGAAACACTCCCTACACACAAACACACTCACACACATACACACACACACACTGTACCATTAGAATCTGGCCTTACATTGAGTTGGGAAAGGTGTCTGTCCAAACCACCTTCCTCATTGCAGTCTCGGCATTCTCTCTCCTCCAGAGCCAACCCTACCCCCAGTGCAGACAGTTCTGCAGGTGGTCTCCTGGAATTGCTGTCTATAAATTGCGTCCACCACTCCAATTATAAATTTTCTGATTACTTCCAGTTTAACATTTAAAATGCTATTATCATTTCAAAGAAAAGAACCTTCAGTGGGTACCATTTTGTTTTAATCACTTTCTTTTTCCAGTAGTCTCCCCTCAAAGTTATGCCCTTCATTTCTTCATCTTTTCCATCTTTCCATCAACAGCTAGTTGTTTGGGTATTTCACAGGTGAGAATGGGAGCAGATTCACAATGTTATTATTGTTTTACTTTCTGATTTTTGCCTACTATTTGGGCAGCACTCATGGCTGGTTGCCAAGGCATGGTTACCATGGTAACATCATCAGACAGCATTATTTTTTTTTAAGCAAATTAAAAGCTTGTTTTAAAATGAAACAGTGAGCAAAAACAGGTAAAGCCCAATCAAGAGCCAGACTACTACTGAGTAATTCCCCTCTGCTGGACATCCAATATATTTTTAAAAGCAGTCATTCTCCAAGGAACAATAAAGATAAATAGTCTGCTTGTTTGTTTTTTACTTATCTCCCCATGTATTTTTCAGGAGGGAAAGCTTCTGATTTTCCAGTAGTTAGCCTCTAATGTGGAAGGAATTTTGTCTGCTTGCCCATAATATTATATTGTTGCAGACCTCTCTAAGCATTCCATTGAGGTCAAGGTGGAATTCTGCAGTCCTAGAACCTCTCAGAGAAATTTGTTCAGCCCTTCATTCTTTTACCTACTCTCTCAAGAACTCATGTACAGAAATTCCACTACAGGAAAACTTCAACAACGGAGAATAAAAATAATGAACACATCAGTCCCCTGGCAGCTGATACTAATAACCAGCCTTATGCAAAACTAATTTCTTAAGTTGAAATTGGTTTATTGTGTGAGTTACGGTATTATATAATGTAATATTTAGCTGTCCTGTTTAATAAGAATTTTTCCTATTCTTGGCAAGTAAAAAAGTTTTATAATTAAATTATGCAATTTCCATGCCTTTCAAAATCTTCTTGCATGCTAGTGTTATAGAAAGCCTGATTTAAAATATAAATACATAAGCGAATGTTACAATTTGTACAGGTAGATATTCCATAATAATCTGAACTCTTTTTTTCCTTAAAGTATGTATCCTTTGAATGCACACGTGATAGCTCCTGCATTTTCATAACATCCGAATTCTGAAATTCTAAGCAGCAATCAAAGCTGCAGGAGCTGACCTACTGCAATTTTACTGGCGTGGCAAAATCAGCCCCCTTATTCTAAGCTACATATTTTCAAAGACAGTCTCAGCAGTATGCTTTTTTTATGACTCCAGTTTATGCAACTTTTCTGTAGGACCTTAGCTCATCCATATATCTGAGGTTCCTAAATGCAGTGAGCTATCAAGTAACAGCATTATTTTCTTTTTCATCAGTAAAGTATGAGTACAGAGCAGACTATGAGGAATAAATTGAGGTCACAGAGACATGCTGGGCATGCATCCTCTATGATATCCGTTAAGATGTTATAAAAATGTAGGAGCTGATACTGGTATATTTAAAAGTATGCACATTCAAAAGGGTGGGGGTGGTAAGAGTTCAAATCATTGCAGAAGTAGGGTTCTTTGAGAATGAAGGGTAAGGGATCCTAATGGTTGTTGCAGACCAGAGGCGCACAGTGCCACAGCTGAAATTAATAGTGAGCTAATTTCTAAGTAGTAGAAATCCTCCAAAGGGAATGATTCAAAAAAGGAAAGCCAGGCTTCATGCATTTTCTTATAAATTCACTGAGATATCCAAGGAGAACACAAGATTTTTCTTCCACTTTCAGAAAAATCAAAGATGGCCATGTGGAAAGGATAAGAAGCAGGCTTCTTAACCAGGGGTGGACAGGACTGGATAGGAATATTCCTGTCAAAGACAAAAATGTCTCCTTTGAGTACTTAAATGTTTTCTGTGTTCCTATAAATGCCTGGAGCTATAAAACTAAGACATACCAACACAATTTCTAAATATTTTGTGAGTCTTCTGCATTTCTGTCTTTGTCCTTCACTAAGTATTCACTTGGAAGTGTCAGTTTGAGTAGAACCCTGGGAGTACAAACCTAATTCTATTACATGAGGTCTAAAGACAGAGAACTGTAAGGAGGAACTTCCTCTAGCACCTAACACCAAATAGCTCCTACCTCCCACATGTAGAGTTCTCCTGTAATTTTGTGACTGTAGGGATACCAAGGAGAGTTTCAAAGAAGAGGAATTACTTATCAAGCAAACAAAATAAAAGATCCATTTGACTCAGTAGTGTAAAATCAAGTAACTCTACATGTCATAATTTTCAAGGCAGCTTGTAAAATCCAATTTTGTCTTTCACCAACATGTTGCTGATAATGCTTGTCACCGGGATGGCCTACAGATGTATTTTAAAGATAAAAAAGACACTGAGTTTAATTTACATCTTCTCTAAAAACAATAGAGCTCCTTCTGAAGTTAAGAGAAAATATAACATTGAAAAACAGTATACTTTTTCAGATACAGATAAACGTTAATCACATTAGCATGGGAATGATTTTTCTATTTCCTTCAGAATATTTAGTTAAAATATTTGCCTTGGCCTCAATTATGTACCACATATGTAACTAGTCAGAATTTCTGAGAGAATAATTCAAATAACTGCTTCAGTGACGTATTATCTTTCATTGTTCATCTGTCCTAAAGACTTAGAAGAACTTTAACAATAATAAAGCTACCTTTTAATTATTCATGGAAAAAATGTTAACGATGGGAAAGTCTGTTTTACTTTCAGACTTTCACTGCCATGATTAAACAGGGAAATTAACACAATCATTTGCCAATTACTTTTCTGCTGTATTTGTATTTGTGCTCTTTTGCTTATCATTTTAAACCAAAATATTTTAGTACCCATCCTACCTGGTGAAAGGGGTAAAAGATAGTATACCTTACGTTGGTGATCTGTATTTCTCAAAAAATGACATTATCAAATTCCAACATGGATTGAGAAGCTGAAAAGCTACCTGAGTTTGTTTTCATTAGATGACTGGATTACTGTATATAAAATTTTTAATTCCCACACATTTCAATAAAACCACTGATAATCAGATAAAGACATATTAAGATGCTAGAACAAATACTTATGGATTATCTATACAAATGCTACTTCCCCTACAGGAAGACAATCTAAAATTGACATTAAATAACTATGTACTGATTAAGCAGGGGTGGACAGGACTGGACAGGAATATTCCACGGAATGCTAAAATTTATTTCTAATTCAAAAACCATTCTGGTGGAAGGAAATCACTGACCATTAGCCTTGCACAAATATAAAATTGAATAGACTAAATGTTTATATTATTCCCATGACCATTCTTCAACTAGGAAGACCTTTCTGCATTTCATAAAACTGTGTCTCACCTCATTAAAATACCATGATGCTTTTGATAAATCATGTTGTTATACTGAAATGAAAGATTTGTAAACAGTGTTATTTTTTAATATTACAAAATGAAGATTCTTTATTCTATATTTGCAGTAGCAGGTATGTGTATGTTTACATCTGAGATCAAAAACTGAGCCAAATAAATAACTTTTCAGAATTGACAAATTAAGCGTTACATCTGTTCAGACATGGAAACAAACTGTTGAAAACAGTGTTATTTACAACAAAACCTCATGACTCATTTTGCAATGCCTAGGCTCAGGGAGGAAAGAGAAGAAAGTATGTATTAATTATACATGATAAATGACTTGACACTTCCTGGATATTAGGATGAAGTTTTGAAAGGTGTTCCTGGGAGGTTGTTTCTTATTTTTACATTTAAAAGACTTTTAATAAAGATGGCAAAAATACATTATAAATTTTGCCATATAGGAATACACACACACTCATGCATGTGCACATGTACACACACACACAAATATTACTCATATTTAATTGCTCTCAATATCCAGAGTCAACCTCTGGGTTTTTACAAGAAAGATGGATGGTCCCTATTTATTCATGTGCCTATGATAAACTAATAATTCTATTTCTCCCTCACGTTCTAGATAATAGCTTGCATCTTGTTAGTGTTTAATATCTCATTCAAAAAACATGACTAACACACTGCAATGATATTGATGTATACAGTAAAATTATGATTACCTACAAGATAGGGAATGGCAAAAAAATAACACACATTTGAAAATGACATTACCCCAAAAGCCTACTTCCAAATATTGTGTCAATATTGACCTTTACCTTAAGATTGCACCATTATAAGATAATCAGACCTATTCAAATATCTGCTATTTCCAAAGCTGTAAATTCAAACTATCTCAGTTTTTCACACAATCACATATACCAAATACTCATACAATAAATCAGGAGACTTAAAATCCCTAAATCTTAACCAATTATCTTCTTCCTCCTTCCAACTAAATTTAAAAATGTAAATTTTATCTCTTTCCTCATGGTCTTATCTCAGATTTCAGAACACACATTGAAAATACAGTGATGGGTGTTGCAACACAGAGAAACAGCAACTGACAGAGGAAAAGTAGTCATTCTGAATCATCACAGATACTGCAGACTGGCCTTTATATCCCTGAGAGTAATTTCCTAATAAACAGATTGTAATTACAGGACACAACTCTTCACGTTTTGTTTTTTGTTGTTGTTTTTTTTGCTGAAGAGGTTGCCCTGTGGCATGTAATACAGAGATAATCTTGAAATAATGTATGAAGTTGAGCTCTCGTACTTTGTCTCCCCTCAGCACAAAAGACCACCTACACAATTAATTTATCAACAAACACCACAGCTCTCAAAGGGAATGACTCCAGGGAAACGGTAGGCTAATCATACACAGACATGCAGGCTGGGTAGTGACTTCTTTTTCTTTGCTCATCTCTCTCCCATTAACATCCAAGAGCAGGCATGGTGTCTTACTCTATTTTGTATCTATACTTCACAACACAGTGCCTGGCATGTAAAAGGCACAAAATAACTGTACTGAATGAATCAATCCTCACTAATAGTAATATCTACTGAAGCTTATGTAATATTTCCAGAATCTTCAAAACCTGAGTATACTGGGATTGTTTCCATTATGAGTAACTAGCCAAAGAGCACTGAGAAGGCCTGCAGTGGCCTAGGCAAGAAGTTGAACTTCCTTTTCCCACCCAAGGGTCCCTGCTGCCCGTTCCCAGGGACCAGGGTCCTTTCACCACAGGAGAGTGGGAGGGAGAGGGCAATATATAGGGCAGTTCAGCAATGCAGCGCAGAGAGGAGCAGGACAGGATGTGCAGCCAAGCAGAGCTGCCCCAGCGACACGAAATCTATGAGGCCCGCAGAAAGGCTCCTGTCCTGGAAAGGCTCCCTGACCCCCAAGAAGGTCCACCAACTTACCACTGGGAGGATAAGCAGAGAAGAAAGTGCACGTTTCCCCATTTCTTCACCACCTTGGGGATAGAGAACAGTGTATTAAGTTAACTATTGGCATTGAGATTTGCTGTTTCTGTGTAAGAACCAAAGAACCACCTGTATATTTCTTTTTCCATTCGTTTTCAGGTAAATAGAGCTGAAAATACTTGGGTACCTAGAAAATACTTGAAGTTCTATCTCCTTTGTCTTCTTATATCACTATCCACATGCTTCCCAATTAAATTATGGGTCAGAGTTCATTGAGAATAAAAGAATTAGGCCAAAATATAAAAAGATGAGGACAGTGGGATTTTTTTTTTTAATTTGCCTCTCACTTCTTCCTGCAATTATAGTGGTTTAACATGTCATATATTTCCCCAGAGGCCTACATTTACATAACTACAACACATTCTCTGTTTGTTACAGAAAAAGTTCCCAAAATATCACTTTCTGTGACTTCTGATTCCTTTTGCTGATGCTTCTTTAGGGCACCAACTTTAACTAGAATCTGTTATCACAGAGCTCTTTTCCAGGAATCAGGGAAAACACACCTCCTCTCTCCTTGCCGCTTTGAAAATCAGCTGTTGGCAATTGTCCATGCTGATTTTCAAGAATGCACCAGAATTCTCCTACTGAGAAGCTATGTCAGAGTGACCGTGCTTAAATCTTAAATGTGCCTGTCAGAACTCTCTGACTCCTCCCTCCCCCAACACGTTTTGTCAGGGAGGAATGGAGAACTCATTTAAACAGCGAGGCATAAAAAGCTCTTAGGAAGCAGCAGACTCACAGAACCAAAGAATGGACTAACAGTTACCAAAGGGAAAGGGACTGGGGAGGGTGGGTGGGAAAGGAGGGATAAGGGGAATAAGAGGCATTACGATTAGCACACATAATGTAGGGGGGTGGCACGGGGAAGGCAGTATAGCACAGAAAAGACAAGTAGTGACTCTATAGCATCTTAGCTACGCTGATGGACAGTGACTGTAATGGGGTATGTGGTGGGGACTTGATAATGGGCAGAATCTAGTAACCACCATGTTGCTCATGTGATTGTATATTAATGATACCAAAACAAAAAAATTTGAGGTCAGGTGAGGTAAGGAATGTAGGAAGGGAGAGAAAGAAAGCTGTTAGGAGGCCTGGCAACTGCCTCAGATTTTAGTGGTCTTACATTCCTAGGATCCAAGTTGGTCAACCTGAATAAACCAATCTAACTTGTATCAGTACCTCATGAGGCTCACGTTCTGTCATGTGTGGGGTATCTTACCCCTGTGCCAAGCGCTTTACCACAATTTCCTCGTTTAGTCTTAACCACCTAATGACGGAGGCGCCACTGTTATCTCCAGATCACAAAACAAAGCTCAGAGAGTGTACGTACCTTACCCACGGACACACAGCAAGTGGGGAAGCTGGGATTCAAACCCAGACCCTTCCGAGTTCTGTGTCCGGACCGCCCGGCTCCGCTCCCAGGCGGCCCTCCCGGGGTCTCTCCACCCCACAGAGGGCATTACTTCTCAACACCGAGGGGCCAGTCTCCCCGGAATGCCCCTCTTTTTAAAAACTTAAGTACTGTATTACACATTCCTGCCCTCCTATAACTAACTTATTTTTTATGGGGGGGAATACATTGGCCTAAAAATATGAGTTAGGCATTTATGCACCAAGCACCACTAACAGCCTCGGTGAAGGCAGCCCACGCACCCGCTCACGCCGCGTGCGGGCGATTGAATTCCCGGGAGCCGAGCGGCTGCTTCCGCGCGACGAGGCGCGGCCGCTCACGGCGGTGTTCCTCCGCCATCTAGAGGCCGCGCTGTGCAGCGGGGCTGGGCCTCGGGAGACCAGGCCAAGGAACGAGATCTGAAGAGCGTTCCTGTGCCCCTGTGCAGATTACCCGTTTTTGAGATTTAGGTCTTCTTTCTCCTTTAAAAACAAGGTCGCTTTCTTCCTAAATTTTCACGCTTAATACTAACAAAGCCCAGCTGTATTAAATAAAACAGGATGCTGATTTACTCATGATACTGAATTTGTTTGAGAAAGCAATCATAAGAGCTCTGTTTTTGGCATTTAGGAATATCTGCACCACTTTCCATACGCGTCATCAGTTACCAGGTTATGTTAGCGGTGATTCAGCCCTCTGAACTTGTCCACTATTTGGATGTTCATCAGATAAGTTCCTAGATGTTTTCAAACAGCAATAAGAAATATTTCTCGAATATGGGTAATTAAAAAAAAAAAGAAATCAGCAAGACCTAATTTCCTAATCTTTGCCTTATATGAAAATTTCAGAGGAAAAATTACTAGTGAAAATTTTATGTGACCATTCACAATGATAATACAACTAACGTTTATTGAGTCCTGTGTTTAGATAGCTTTACCTGTTCATACATTATTTCTAACTTCATAGTAATTTGAAAATGATTAGTATCATTTGAGAAATAAAGAAATGGCAGCCCAGATAAGTGATAAACCTGACAATTACAATCAGTAACTGATGAAACTGGTATTTAAAACAAGACTCCAAAAAATCCATTCTTTTTCCACTAAATGAGGTTAACTTGAAAATAATAAAGAGATACTAATTATCCAAAGTGACAAATGATAAGTTAATATCATTAAACATTTTGCATTAAAGATAACCAATGAAATTATTTAAGTTGTTTACAATTTGAAAGTCGTTGTAATAAGACGAATGTTAAAACTGAGTTTACAGTTTGACCTACTGCCATGGCAAATGAAATTGCTTACTCCAAGGAAGAACACAAAGTGAATATAAGAGAGAACAGAAATGGGGCTTGGAGAAAGCAGAGGTGAGGGTGACTTCATACAATAATATTGTGGGATGTTCTTAAGCATCTTTCAAAATTAAAGGCTCTGCTTCCAGGTTCATCAACAGGTAGGCTGGCTCTTGATTAAGAGCTGCACTGTAATATCTTCCATTCCAGTGGATCCTGATCCTTCCATCTGAGGGGCTCGATGTTCCTAAAGAACACAGGTCAACATCGCAATGTCTGCCTCTGATATCCATTCTCTAGGTACTTTTGCCTTCTACAGAATCTGTCTATTGTTAAAAATTTTGGCCAAGATTTATATTTTGTGATATTTTATTCACTTACAGATACTTTGACCAAAATGTCATAAATGTTAAATGTCCTGTTCAATATTGAAATATTGATTTTTTAACACAAATGTTTATATATAATAACAAACTCTTATGTATTCCTGTGTAAAATATATGTCCTGCTAGCTCTAGATGGAAAAGGAATGATTATGAATACTTGGAAAAGTATTCACAAAAGGGAGGGAGACAATTATTTTTGTTAGTATATAAATGTGGATTCCTTGCTATTTTTTAAATTGTAAAAGTAGCATATGGGCATTATGTTCTTAGGATGTTAAAACTAGAAGAGATGTAAATATCATCTATTCTCGTCAACTTACATTTTTCATAGATGAGAAAGCTGAGGCCCACAGAGATGAAAGAACTTGTTGCTTGATACAATAAGATAAGGGCAAATCCAAGAATACTATTTACTGTCTCAACTGCCAGTCTTTATCTTTAACAGACTGTGCAAAATGCATACACAGTCCTTGCTACTCACAAACAATGTAGATAAGTTTGATGAATACTCAAATATCTGTCTCTGCTGGACTGTAATAGAGACAATGGTAGTTGCCTAGAACAGTGCCTGACACATAAAAGGCACTTGATGAATATTGGTTGAATCTTGAATACCTGTTGGCATCTACTACATCCATCTGTATAGAAGAGAATACAGTGGACAAGATGATATCCAGATGACAACTTTTGACAAGAAAATCCTCCATTTTTTGCCCTTCATGTGATGGAAATGGAAGGAGAATCTCAGATTTGCCATAATAAAAAAACACGATCCATTAGTCAAAATTCCAAAGAATCTGTACAGCAAAAAGAAAGTGTTTGGCATCATAAATAAAGGCAATGATTTAATAAAACTGGTAATCTTAGAATACATAAATTATCAGAAAAAAATTACAAATAACTATTTAAGAAATTCTCTCATTTGATACATAAATATTGGGCTCACTCTGAGAGAAATAAAGTAACACTGGCTAAACATATTGGCTGAGCTGTGTTAACTTTCGACATCCAGACACAGTGAGTGGTAGCTGGAGGTCCTATAAGTGGGGTCTTACCTTCCAAACAGCCCCCATATAACTTCATATTGCCTAAAATTATGAGAGTTCAAGGAGCAAAATCAATAGAAATTCAAAAAGCCCAATCAAGATTAAACCATAGATTTTATCCTCATTCACAAAAAGAAAAATGTGAGTTAAAACTACACCATTTTTACCTATCACATTATTATAATTTAAAATTATGATGGCACTCTGTTGCCAGGCTGTAGGGAGATAGGCACTCTCACATGTTGCTGTTAGGATTCACCTGTGAAAGCTAATTTTCCAATATCTATCAAAATGAAAACTGCATGTACCCCTTAATCCTGCAATTTCACTCTGTGAATGTATCCTACATATATGCTTGCACTTGTGCAAAGCATAATGGTTAAATGTTTACATGGTTAACTATTTATGATAGTGAAAGAATGGAACCAACCCAAATGTCTGTCTCTATGGAAAAGGTTAAATAAACTATTGCACACTCATATGGTAATGAATAATATTTACAGCTGTAAGAAATAGTAAGCAATAAGCTAGTTCTTTGTTGACTACTATGAAAAGTCCCTCAAGGAAAACTGCTAAGTGAAAACACCAATGTGTTACACATCATGTATAGCATCGCCTCTTCAGCCTAAGAAAGAAAATAAAATAAGATATCAATATTTGCTTGTATATAATTTTTTTAATTCTGAAAGAACACATAAGAAACTGACAGCAGTGGGTATATGTGGTGGGAGAAGATAAAAAATGGGTAGATGGGGGAATTGTGGCATGCAAGATTTTCACAGTATACTTTTTTATTTCCTTTAAGTTTTGAAAAATTTGAATTGTCTTTTAGAAGGGTGGGTGGGTAAAGGAGATGGGAGGAAATCAATTATACACCCTAAAATACTTACACCCTGAATATGTCAGGGTGCCCAGACTTGATGTGGAGCAGCTCAGTCAGGAGTCCTGGGCAGATAAGCAGCCGTAGGGGTAAGTGGGGGCCCTACACTTACTTACTAGGGGCCACTGCGGTCCTGGAGAAGCCAAACTACTGCATTCACAGTTGACCCAAGACTGGCAAGCAAGAGGAAGATGACAGGGCTGTTGTAATTTGGAGACATTCTGACCTCTGAAATGTACTTTGATACAGAATCTGAATCTGGTTGAGTTTAAATTCAACCAGTCTTGAAAATACCTTTTCTTTTGAATGGACAGCATACCTGCTCTAGGTGGATGACGTGGGGAGGGACAGGCTTATACATGGGCATAAAAATGAAGGCAAATGGATAAGAAGAAAACAAACCCTATCATTTGCAACAACATGTATGGAGCTAGAGGGTATTATGCTCAGTGAAATAAACCAGGCAGAGAAAGACAAGTACCAAATGACTTCACTCATCTGTGGAGTATAACAACAAAGCAAAACTGAAGGAGCAAAATAGCAGCAGACTCACAGACTCCAGGAAGGGACTAGCAGTTACCAAAGGGGAAGGATGAGGGGGCGGGTTGGGAGGGAGGGAGAAGAGGATTAAGGGGCATTATGCTTAGCACACATAATATAGGGGGGCATGGGGAAGGCAGTATAGCACAGAGAAGACAAGTAGTGACTCTATAGCATCTTACTACGCTGATGGACAGTGACTGTAATGGGGCATGTGGTGGGGACTTGATAATAGGGGCGAATGTAGTAACCACAATGTTGCTCATGTGAAACCTTCATAAGATCATATATCAATGATACCTTAATTTAAAAAAATGAAGGCAAATGGGTGTCCTCCCAAGAACTGAGGTACACACATTCTCATATATGCATGAAGGTCTAATAATAAGGCCAAATATTGTAAATCCTAAAGCCAATATATCGTGAATCCATTTTTACTTTACTCTAGAGAAATAGAAATAAACTTACCAAACAACCAAAGGAAAAAAACAGTACATGTGAAGATCTGTTGACAGAAGCATATTAACAATACAATGTTTTCAATCCTACACTTGAATACTATAAATTAAAAAATGTGGACAAAAAGATGAAAATACGATTTCTACTTCAATATTACTGAGAAAAGGCATAATTTTACCCTCATGGTCTCTGGCATAGGTAGGCATACCAAGAGATTTCCCAGAGCTGTTGACAACTTGTTTCTCTCTAAATCTAAATGTTATTTTCTTTTTTGAAATGGAGTCAATATGAGAATTACACATTTTACACTTCAGTTACATTAACCATAATTTTGAAACCATGCCTTTGAATTCTGTGGGCTTGAACACAGAAAGGCCTTATAATCCCTATTCCTCTCTGTGTCACTAAATCATAACATTAGGAGTTCACAAGAAGACATTTTCTTTGGCCACTGTCTTCCAGATACATGATATAATTAAATAACACATATTAATAGTATCATTTGATTATTTTTCAGAAAGAGGAATAAGTAAAAATTCAATAAAAAATATGCAATTTTCTAGCACGGTAACTAAGAGATGAGTGTAAAAGTGGGCTTTCGTGATTTATAATATATCTGTGACCATGTGTGTACTCAGAACAACTTTGCTTCCTTTGGGTTTTGTGTGTCATATAAAGCACTTCACATACCAGTAGGAAAAGAAGTTTCACGTATAGAGTTGCATTGTTTTTTTTCAAATTGGTAGAGATACCAAAGGCTGGTACTTTTCCATGACTGCCTCACCTTTTAAAAACTGGGTTCTGAAAGTCAAAGCCTATAAAGTTCAAAACCTAAGCTGACATCTATGCTGTGAGTCACCTTTACAATTAAAGAGTCGGACCCAGACTCCCGAAGCCAGTGAGCTCTTTTAATGTCCCTCTCCCTCTAGTGCATAGATTCTCATCACTGTCACTGATGGGCCTTATTTTTATCCCTGAAGGACAGCATTTCTTTTATCTCCTTACCCTACTGCATAGCCTCATAGAGGAAGCTACAGCTCGGAATATGTGAGCTGAATTTTTTAAACTGCCAAAGAGTGAACCAGACGGATCCAAACGTCATTTAAAGAAACCTAGAAACAACATAAGGCCGTGTGCCATTTAGAGGTTGGCTAGGAGATATTTTCTAGGATCCTATGTAAACCCTCCCTCCCCTCCTGAAGACTGATTAGACCATGCACAACTCTTTCTGATGAAAAACAAATTTTGAAGAACACTGATATTGACTCACTTTTCTCAGTACCTTATGATCTACAAATGTTTTTCATTCAATCCTCATATCAATTGGGCATTATTTGTCATTACTAGTATTAGTATTATCAGTGTTACTTCTGTTGCTGAGAAGGGGCTCCAGTGAATTGGCAGAAATAAAGGCATGGGTTCAGAAGAACTGAGACCATTTTTTGTGTATCTTTCTGCATAAATTTAAGAAAACTACTTCAATTTCTCTGAGGATCTGTGTTATGGATAGAGATGTCCTTACAATATCTATATCATAGACTTACAGGAAGAATTAAACAATACAAAATAACTGAATGTGTCCTATACAATGCTCGCAACACTATTTAATCCCATTTTTAAAATGAGTCTTCTTTATTTGATTTGATTGGGCCCATTATTTTTAAATGAGGACTGATGATTCAAAGAAATTAGGGGATTTTCCCTAGGCCTCCCCATCTCGTATGGTAGATTAGAACTGAAAGTTAAGTCTTTGGAGTAGATGCTGGAACGGACCAACCAGACGCTCCCACTCAGTCCACCGATGGCCAGTAGTGCTGGTGGCTGAGCCCCCACAGCTGCATTCCTCTCAGGGCGATACTGCAGGCCTAGAGGAGCTGCCTCACCAAACTTGAGACCTCTCCCCATACTGGTCCTCGCTGGCTGCTGAGGCCTGGGCCCCTTGCCTCACTTTCAGATAACACTGAAGGTCCATTCTAGCTCCAAAGGTCCCTGTGGGATCAGATGAAATGTTTGTTGCAATTGCATCATAGTTTACTTTCTACCTCTGCTGGGTCTCGCTTTCCTCCCCCTTTATAGATGCAAAAATCCTGCTCACAAAACTACATCCCAAGAGTTTCCCAGGAACCAGACTTGATACAGTCCCCTAACTCCAAATTCCATGTTCTTGTCACAGCAGTCCCTGTGAGAGTGGGTAAATATCTCAGAACAATAAATTGTATCTGCCTGCCAAATCATCAGCAAGTCTTTTAACAATGTAAAATAAAAGCTATAATTTTAGCTAGTAGTGGGGCAGCTTCAGGATCATGAAGAACAGGGCCTGAAGCAAAATTAAACACCAAAAGTATCCTGTGTCCTTTATTTTGTTCAAGGAAGTACAAAATGGGATGAAACTGGCCCTTGCTACCAAGGACTTTGCAACCACATTGCCCAAGGTATCAACTCTCCATAAAGAAAGTGAGCAGAGACATGGCTACTACCCAGAAGCCTCTGCTTCAGGAGTCCGCTTCCATCAAAGTGCATAAGCAATATGGGCGACTGTCCACAGAGCAGTCACAAACCACTCTATAGAAGATTTTTTTGTACAGCATTGTCTTTGGGAACCATGCATCTCACCCACAGGGTCTTCTCAGAGCATTTCTGCTGCCATTGCCCCCCTCCCCCCCGATTCGAATCAAATGGTTCAGAAGAGCACACCTGAGTCAAGCTGAGCTAATCAAAATCTCTCTCCCAGTAATTTGGTCTTTTAAACAAAGGGACCCAGGATGTTGGTCTCAATAACGTGAAGCTGCAGAATAGGGACCACACTGGAGTACGGCTAATGCCCCTGGAGCAGCCCTGCTTCCTAAGGTCTAGAAGGACCTCTTCCTTGGATTCTCGGAGACACCATCAATTTTCCAGTGAAGTTTACTAAAGCAAACTGAGTTGGATCCTGTTACTTGAAAGCCAATGAAACTTCACTACTCCAATTGCTCTGTAAAGTTTTATCTAAAGCCCCAGAAATTTTAAATATGCCTTCAGCAAAAAGAGAATATCTCTCTCTCTAAACTGCCTCCCAAACTTTGAAAAAATGTCCTCCTGTCTAAATGCCATAGGGCAAGACCATGAAAACAGAATTAGAAAAAATCCACAATAGCAACACAAGGTTAAAAGATCACTTCACTTCTTTCCCAAAAGCTTCCACTAGCCTGCTAACACACTTCAAATAAAATCTGACTTTTTTATCAGCTGGACCCTACATTACCTACCTTACCTGACCTTTGGCTATGCCTGGCCTCATCTCCTACCCTTCCTTCACTTACTCTGTCCACACACCCTGACCTTTTGTGCTTCTCAAGCCCGTGCCCACCTCAGGGCCTTCACACTTACAGTTTCCCCTGTCAGGGCATCTATATACCTGCAGACAGCTACATGGCTCATTTCCTCTCTTCCTTCAGGTCTCTGTTGAAATGCTGTTACTCAGAAAGGCCTTCCCTGACCTCCTATAGATAGGAACCTCTCTGTCTCTCTCTCTTTATCTTCATATTCCACTTAATTTTACTTTATAGCACTTATGACTACCTAACATTACATTTATGAAACTGCTGTATATTTGTGACTTATCTGTCACCCCTGCTAGATTGTAATTTCACTATGGTTATGAATTTGTATAATTATTCAATGCAGAATCCATGCAACTTAGAAGTAAGTACCTGACACATAGAAAGTTCTTAACTTATATTTATTAGTTGGATGAATAAATGAACAATTAAAATCTAAGCCCTGAGACATTTCTATTGTGAAGCAGAGTGTCAAGAGTGTATGTTCAGGATATGAGTGACTTTGCTTCGGCCCCTCATGTTTCTTGGGCTGTACAATGACGGCAGCCATCTCTCCCAGCAAAAAAGGGTAGGCTGAGGCCCACAAAGGGAGCCGCCCTCCCTTCTGATGTCGCTTCAGCACTTACCTGCTATGGGACCAGGTGATGAGTGCCCTGAGCCTTTAGGAAGGTGCAGGGCCTCTGTGAGGTGGAAAGCCAGGTGCTCTTAATGGCTGCAACCAGAAATAGTAATGAGTACCGACGAGGGCAATCCCAGGCTGAGGTGTGGGAAGGAGACCTGAGACTTGGGAAGGAGGCAAAGAAGATGTCAGACTAACTAGCTCTATGAAGACATCTGCTCTGAAGAGTGTAAGGTCTCTCCTACAGGTATTTTCTTCTTGCTAAATAGCTTTTCTTATAACTGTGCATACATAAATGAGGCACATTCTCTTCCAGTTCTGAAATCTACACAAAAATGTGTATCCTCACCTTTGTCTTATTCTAGTCTCACTCCACCTACAAAATAGTTTCCCTTAGGTCCAAGGGGAAAATCAAGTTCTTATGTGTTAACTTCTATGTCTTAAAAAATGAATTTTGTTTGAGAGTTTTCTTTCTTTAAAGCCCATTTGTTTGCAACAGAATGAGCTAAATCTGTATGTAGTCCAACTGCCTCTCTGATTTACACAGCAGTGGTGAACTGGGTTGCATTATGACCTCTAAATAAACATGGATGGGGAACAGCACACTCTGAGGCATTCATGCCACATAATGGCAGATGCTTTTCCAGCCACACTTACGAGACCCACTGGACATGGGCAGAGGTCCCAGGTTACAAGGGGCTTGGATAAGAAACTCTTCCAGAGAGATGGATTCACACCATCACTAAATATCAGTTTTCTTTTATAAAATACAATATGTGAAGATAAATTTTGACATATGGGTCCTTATGTTACTTTCTCAGATAGGTAGATAGAGCTTTGCTTAGTGGTTAGGGATCATACTAGCTGACAATTGAGTATAAAATTCATGTTGCCACAGCAACAAAAAATATTAAAATAAATGTCTACAGAGTGAAAAGAAGTGTGATCTCCACCAGAGAGAAATATATCAAAAGCCTCAAAAATGTACTACTCTTTGATCTAGTGATTTTATTTCTGGGAATTTCAATTAAAACAGTAATCATAACTGTGCCAAAAAATCCAGTTACAAAGATGTTGGTATTGTGTGTAATTGTAATCATGAAAATTTGGAAATATCATAAATGTCTAACAATAGGTGCTAAGAAAAATAAGCCATGAACATCCATGCAGGGAGATATAATGAAACCATTAACATGCTGTTAAAATATTTAGATGTTTTGAAAAGTAACTGCAATATAGTGGTTTTTTTGGTTACATGGATTTTTTTATTGAAGTATAGCTAATACACAATATTATATTGGTTTCAGGTATACATAGTGATTCAACAATTGTATACATTGCAAAATACTCACCACAATAAGTGTAGTTACCAACTATCATAGAAAGATACTACAACATTATTGACTATATGCTGTATGCTGTGCTTTTGTCCCTGTAACTCATGTTTTTTTATAATTGGAAGTTTGTCCCTTTTTATCTACTGCACCTATTTTGCCTGTACCCTTCCCCATGGTAACTACCAGTTTGTTCTCTGTGTTGATGCTTCTATTTCTGTTTATTTGTCCACTTGTTTTATTTTTTAGATTCTACATATAAGTGAAATCATATGGTATTTGTCTTTCTCTGTCTGACTTATTTTAGTTAGCATGATACCCTCTATACCATGATACCATTTGTTATCACAAATGTCAGGATTTCATTCTTTTTTATGGCTGAGTACATCCATTATATATACATACCCCATCTTCTTTACCTATTCATCTATCCATGGACACTTGGGTTGCTTCCGTATCTTGGCTATTGTAAACAATGCTGCAATAAACATAGGGGTACATATATCTTTTTGAATTAGTGATTTTATTTTCTTCAGGTAAATTTCCAGAAGTGGAATTACTGAGTAGTATGGTATTTCTATTTTTAACTTTTTAAGGAAAATTCATACTATTTTCCAGAGTGGCTGCATGAATTTACATTCCTATCAACAGTGAACAAGGGTTTCCTTTTCTTCACAGCCTTGCTAACACTTGTTATTCTTGACTTTTTGGTACTAGCCATTCTGACTGGTGTGAAGTAATACCTCATTGTGGTTTTGATTTGCATTTCCCTGGTGCTTAGTGACAGAGAGCATCTATTTCTGTGTCTATTGGTCATCCATATGTTTCTTTGAAAAATGTCTATTCAGGTCTTTTTTTTTTGCTATTATTAATATACAATTACATGAGCAACATTATGGTTACTAGACTCCCCCTATTATCAAGTCCCCACCATATACCCCATTGAAAAGTAACTGCAATATAGTTTTAAGTTTAAACACATATTCTATTTTTAATACATTATAATGCTAACTTAGTTAAAAATAAATATGCATTTTTACTCAAGCAAAGCATTCTGGAGGGAAATACACCAAATGTTATTATAGTTGCCCCTAAATATTTAAATTACACATAATTTTTATTTACTGATTTGACACCTTTACTCCAAAAATCAGTTTTAATGAATGTATATTGCTTTTAATAAAAAATGCTGTATATTTTTAAGTTACATGATAAAGAAAATGTACTTTATGTGCAGCAGATTAAAAAGAAGAGCAGCTGTGCATTGCAATGATAGAGAATAATCTGTGTGATACCTCTTAGAGATGTAGTCCTAGCTTGCCACCTTGAAATGATAAATAACAACCATTCTTACAATGAAGCACGGTCAGAGAACTACAATGCACAGCCAAAGTAATATTAATAGTCGTAAAGTCATATGTCAAGCAAATGCAAAAGTTCTCCAGAGAAAGATGCTGGTAGAATAAATAATCAAGAATAGAAGGATGTACTTCTGGTAACTAGTACTCTTTGTAAAGTGGCATAAGCAAAATATTATTTTAAATAAATATGTATTTTAAATATTTTTAAATTCTTCATTTAAACCACTGTATTAATTTTTTTTTATGTATGGTGATATATATTTCAACAGTTTTGCTACTAGATTCATATAATCACCACATAGGAGTTCGGGAAAAGAAATATTTGGAAAATTTTAGTCCATATAACCATATTTAAAAATTTGTTGGTATTAAAAGGTTTATAAAATCATTTTATTTGCAGGTTTATGAATATATCTATACTTCAAAAGCAACTTCCTTTCTTAATTTCTCCCTATCCCCCCAAGCTTGCATGTTTCCCAGCGCACACACAAGCGCACGCATACAACACACGCACAATCCCGTCCTAGATCCATGATATCAAAAACAATTAGACTTTCTTTGCAGTTTTACCTGGTAAGTTTTCTTCTCTCCAGTTATCCAGTTACAACAGAGGCTAAATTTTCTATTTTTGCTATCTGGGGAAAATCCAGAGGAAATTGAGATTCTGTGATTCATAAAGCCACTGCTAAGCTTATGAGCTTCTCTTTTTCATTCAAATCACGTTGACAGTAAATTGATTAAAGAAGAAGGAATCAGAGTGAAGTTTAATAGAAATAGTCATTCATTTAATTCATTGCAAAGAGGAATGGGATCAAATCTGCACTTTCATTCCAGCCCAGGAGGATGACTTCTCTTACACTTAATGGTTTAGGAAGGGCTTCTTGCTGTTATGCTGGGAAGAACAAAGAGCATGTGTTACACTCTGTTTTGGGAGAATCAGGAAGTTATGTCAGCAGAAGGCAGAATATTCCAACCCCTGTGGGATCGTTCAAATGGGCACAGTTTGTTTTTGTTCTATTTCTTGTTCAATGACACTTAACTCACAATCCCTACAGATAATTCCTAAGGAAAAGGCTTCAGTGTTTGTAAAAATTAAAGAATGTTTTAGTTTAGGTTCCCCCCAAAATAGATCCTGAGGCAAGGATTTGAGACCTCTTATTTGGGAGGTTGACACAACTCCAGTAGCAGTGTAGGAGAGAAATATAGGGAAGGGAAGGCAGCCAACAGAGTAAGTTGTTAAGCAAGTGTGTTGGTTACTTAGTGCCAAATAACAAACCACTCCAAACTTACTGACTTTAAAAAGGAACATGTAAAGTTTCTCACATTTCTATGAGTCATACAGATGGCTCTTCTTGTGCAAGCCAGCTCAGTTGATCTCTGTGTTTAGCTGGCCGCTCTTCCAGGACTATACAGTCTTCAGTGGTCAGACATATATATCTAATGGTTGGCCTGGGGGGTGTCAGCCGGAGAAGCTCATTGCCATGTCACCTCATCCTCTGGCGGGCTAGCCTGGACTCTTTTAGGTGGCAGTCTTGGGTTCCAGAAGTGACAAGAAAACAAGCCCCAACAAGCAAGCACTTTTCAAGCTTCTTGGATCATGTTTGCTAATGTCTCAATGGCCAAAGCAAGCTCACATGACCACCTAGATTCAAGGCTGGGGAAACGGATGCCACGTTTGATGGGGAATCTGCAATGTCACACAACAAGGAGTAGGAGAATTTGTGGTTACTTTACAACTTACCACTACCAGCAACCCTGCTGAACAATTGGAGTTTGACCCAGCAGGGAATTACTGAATTAATGTATGCTTTAGAATTAATTCAATGAGGGTATTTATATGCCAATCTCCATCAGTAATTAGAGGACCACTCCAGGGTAGCCATTACCCCAGCAATTCCAGCTGGCTGCACCAGAGCAGGTATAGTTGTTCACAGATAGACTTCAGGCACGCTGATCCAGATACTGGCAGCTGGGAGTCTTCTGGTGCACCCTGAAATATAAGTCCTCAGGATAATAATGAGACCTTGACTGTGAATGATACAAAGAATGTATATTTACCATTCACAGTGATTTAAACCATCCAAGGTAGACAGCTTCAATTAGTTGGTTTCCAATTATAGCATTTGTTTGCTTATTGGTTTTTTTTATGAGATAATAAAATACCTGGCAAGTGGCATTCAAAAGCCCTTCCCTGATTTCTAGGTAAAGGGCATAGTTGCTCTCTGGCCCCATTAAGCAGCCCACGTACCAATTGGAAATGTCTAATTGAGAATTCAAAATAAAAGTCAACTTGTTCAATAAATATCACTCAGGGTTCACAGATACCATTCCTCTTCACTCAGACAGGAATGAGCTATACATATTGGCTTGGTTTTAGACGGTGTCACACTGCACTTTGCACTTCACCAATAAGGAAGAATCAAGTCATTGGCAAATACTTTCTGAAATGGAGTTATTGGAGTTGTAATAACATTATTCCAATCACTTTGAATCAGGTGTTTCCAAAGACTCAGATCCATAATGTGATGTTAGAAAACACTAATATTTAACATAGTGAGAGATGGTATAGTGTGGTGGTCAAGGTCATGGACTCTGAAGTGAAATGTTTGGGTTGGAATCCTGGCTTGGCCCCATCCCAGCTGTGTAACTTGGACAATTCACTAAGGCTCTGAGTGTCTCCTTTCTCTCATCTGTAAAATGAGGATGATACTGTTTTCTACCCTAAAGACTTATAGTAAGGATTGATACATATAACACTCTTAAAAACAATACCAGGCAATATGATGAATATTAGCTATTTTTAATAGTGACTTACCATTTCCACATACTGACTCGTGCTCTATGGGCTTGAGTTAACAAGAATTATTTGAAAAGAGAAGCTAAAAGAGAGTTTACAGATATTATTTAATTGTATTAAACTATTAATACCTTGAAGAAATTAGACTCTGTAAAAGTTAGAAGCAAGCAGTTCTGACTTCAATAGATTCAAACTTTTTTCTCAATGAGACTTCTTGGTAAGAAATAAATTTTCCATTGCACAAGACACCCATTTACATTCATCCACAGCCACACATCCACACACAAACATCTTTGCCCATATACACCTAAAAAATATTTCATGAAGCAGCCCTCATTGATAGTCTTTACTCTTTTTTATTCCAGTTTATTAAAATGTTGGTAGTAATTACTATTGATTTCCCATCATTAACAGGTCATGACCTTACATTTGAAAAAATACTATAAAATAACCAATCCTTTCACTGAGACAATTACATGGGAAAAATAGGTGCTCTTCCCATTTCTGGCTACTCTTCAGCCCAGTCCTGCCCTGTAGTACCAGGATTAAGCTCTCCCTTTGTACAAAGGGAAACAGAGACTATCCTAGATCTTCTCAAAGATTTCCATCTAGATCAGACTATGTGATCTCTGGTCCCTGCGTCAGTCATTGATCCTCCTCAGCACTTCCCTGAGCAGGCAGGATGTGGGGAATGAATGCTGTTGCCTGGGAAAAGGAAGACATCTCTATGACCTAAAGCTCTGCCTGCTGTGTACACGGGAGACAGGAGGTTGTGCCACAAAGGGGTCATCTAACCTCAGGAGAGCTATGAAGATCTCTCCAGGCCCAGAATAGAAGCAATGACCACTGCCTTCTCATCCAATTTGTGGCCACAGAAGCACACAGCACAGTGTCTAATGTAATCCACAGCAATTAACCACATTACAAAGTTTTAGGGGAAAAAGCCAAATGGAGTGTATTTTTAGATGAGTGTGCTTATCTCCTACCACAAAATCACTTGAAACACAGTACATTTGCTTTTATGCCTTTTTCTACTCATGACATTGGACATCACTAAATTCTACCTTTAGTCTTGATTCACATTTCTTATAAAGCAGTTCTATTCTTTGATTTCTACACTTGGTAGACTGAATGAGAGAGAAGACTTTCACCTCTCAAAACAGTACTAATCAAGAGTTCTGGAGATAGACGGTGGTGATGGTGATGGCACAACAATGGGAATGTAATTAATGCTACTAATCTGTGTACTTAAAAATGGGTAAGAGGATAAATTTTATGTTGTGTGATTTTACCACAAATAAAAAATAATTTAGAGTCATATCAGACTTCCAGGAAGATGGTGGCGTGAGCAGGACGGCGGAAATCTCCCCAAACCAAATATATTTATGAAAATACAACAAATACAACTATGCCTAAAAGAGAGACCAGAAGATACAGGATGACACCAGCCTGCAGCTACACCTGAGAGGACTTGGCACCCCGAGAGGCGGGTAAGATACGGAGCGATGACCCGGCAGGACCGAGCACTCCCCCACCCCAGCGCACCGGTGGGAGGAGATTATTTAGAGCCCGGAGGATATGAAAGTACAGGCCCACAAAATAACCAGTCCTGTGGATCTGTGCCGGGAGCACTGACACACTTCACGCAGTGTATCAGAGATTGGAGAGACAGAGGTGCAGATTTCAAGATGGCAGGTCCACCCAGCCAGTTCCCCAGGACAAAAGAAAAGCACATGCTTTCTTAGGGGTCTTAAAGAGACAGGGGCCCAACGGAGGAGCAGGATCACCCCAGAGCACTCAGCCAGGCAGGCTGGAAACCCTGGGGAATTTTGGTCCGCTTGGACCATGGCTGGGAAAAACAGTCTTAAGGACACTTCCCACAGAAATCAGCAGCCTCCCATTCGTTCCCTCCCTGGCCAGAGTCACAAAGGCCCCGGTGGAGCGGCGTGGTGGCAGAATAGTGGAGCAGCAGCGCCACCTACAGAATCCTAACAGAAACTATATATGGCAGGCTTTTTTTTTCCTCTATTTTCCCTTTCTTCTTTTTTCCGTTTTCTGACCACTTCTATCGCCATGAGAAGACAGAGAAAATGGTACAAACAAAACTTACCCAGAAAACCCCAGACCAGACTACCCCAGGGAGGGAGTCTGAAGAGACGTAAATGTACAATCCCCCTGAAAAAGAATTCAGAATAAAAGTCATAACCATACTGATGGATCTACACAGAAATATGCAAGAGCTAAGGGAGTAAGTGAGGGAAGTGAGGAAAGACAATGCAGAGATGAGACAAGCAATCAACGGGCTTAGCAGCAGACCGGATGAGATGCAAGAGACTGTTAATGCAATAGAAATCAGAGAACAGAAATAGAGGGAAGCTGAGGCAGAGAGAGATAAAAGGATCCCTAGGAATGAAAGAATTTTAAGAGAACTGTGTGACCAACCCAAATGGAACAATATTCGCATTATAGGAACACCAGAGAAAGAAGAGAGAGTAAAAGGGATAGAAAGTGTCTTTGAAGAAATAATTGCTGAAAACTTCCCCAAGCTGGGGAAGGAAATAGTCTCTCAGACCACGGAAGCCCACAGATCTGCCAACAGAAGGGACTCAAGGAAGACAACACCAAGACATATAATAATTAAAATGATGAAGATCAAAGATAAGGACAGAGTATTAAAGGCAGCCAGAGAGAGAAGAAATATCACCTACAAAGGAAAATTCATGAGATTATCATCAGACTTCTCAACAGAAACCTTACAGGCCAGAAGAGAATGGCATGATGTATTTAACGTAATGAAACAGAAGGGCCTCAAACCAAGAATATTGTATCCAGCACGATTATCATTTAAATATGATGGAGGGATTAAACAATTTCCAGACAAGTGAAAACTGAGGAATTTGACTCCAATAAACCCCCTCTTCAGGATATCTGAAAGGGACTGCACTAGAAGGAAGCACTCCTAAGGCTAAAAAGAGGTCACCAGAGAAAATAAAATCATAGCAAAGAAAACAGACCACCCAAATACTAACTAAAGGCAAAGAATAAAACATTTGGTATGTAAAGAATGCATGAAGAAGAATAAGAATAGAGAGATATAAAGAATCATCAGACTGTGTTTACAATAACTTAACAAGAAAGTTAAATTAGAATGTTAGGTGGTAGAGAATATACCCTTGAACCTTTGGTAACCACGAATCTAAAGCCAGCAATGGCAATAAGTACATATCTATCGATAATCACCCTAAATGTAAATGGACTGAATGCACCAATCAAAAGACACAGAGTAACAGAATGGATAAAAAAGCAAGACCCATCTATCTGCTGCTTACAAGAGATTTACCTCAAACCCAAAGATATACACAGACTAAAGGTGAAGGGATGGAAAAAGAAATTTCATGCAAACAACAAGGAGAAAAAAGCAGGTGTTGTAGTACTTGTATCAGACAAAATAGACTTCAAAATGAAGAAAGTAGCAAGAGATAAAGAAGGACATTACATAATGATAAAGGGGTCAATCCAACAAGAGGATATAACCATTTTAAATATATATGCACCGAACACAGGAGTGTCAGATTATGTGAAAGAAATACTAACAGAATTAAAGGAGGAAATAGACAGCAATGCATTCATTTTAGGAGACTTCAACACACCACTCACTCCAAAGGACAGATCAACCAGACAGAAAATAAGTAAAGACACAGAGGCACGGAACAACACACTAGAACAGATGGACCTAACAGACATCTACAGAACTCTACACCCAAAAGCAACAGGATACACATTCTTCTCAAGTCCACATGGAACATTTTCCAGAATAGACCACATACTAGGCCACAAAAAGAACCTCAGTAATTTCAAAAATATTGAAATCCTACCAACCAACTTCTCAGATCACCAAGGTATAAAACTAGAAATAAATTTTAGAAAGAAATCAAAAAGGCTAACAAATACATGGAGACTTAACAACATTCTCCTAATTAATCAATGGGTTAACGACCAAATCAAAACAGAAATCAAAGAATTTATGGAGACAAATGACAACAACACAAAGCCACAACTTCTATGGGACGCAGCAAAGGGAGTTTATTGCAAAGGAAAGTATATTGCAATCCAGACTTATTTAAAGAAGGAAGAACATTCCCAAATGAATAGTCTAAAGACACAATTACTGAAATTACAAAAAGAAGAACAAATGAAGCCCAAAGTCACCAGAAGGAGGGACATAATAAAGATCAGAGAAGAAATAAATAAAATTGAGAAGAATAAATCAATAGAAAAAATCAATGAAACCAAGAGCTGGTTCTTTGAAAAAATTAACAAAATAGATAAACCCCTAGCCAGACTCATTAAGAGCAAAAGAGAATCTACATACATAAACAGAATCAGAAATGAGTAAGGAAAAATAACAACAGATCCCACAGAAATACAAAGAATTATAAGAGAATATTATGAGAATATATATGCTAACAAGGTGGAAAACCTAGAAGAAATGGACAGCTTTTTAGAGAAATACAACCTTCCAAGACTGACCAAGCAAGAAACAGAAAAACTAAACAGACCAATCACCAGCAACGAAATTGAATCGGTAATCAAAAAACTACCCAAGAACAAAACCCCCGGACCAGATGGATTCACCTCTGAATTCTACCAGACATATAGAGAAGAAATAACACTGATTCTCCTTAAAGTTTTCCAAAAACTAGAAGAGGAGGGAATACTTCCAAACTCATTCTATGAAGCCAGCATCACTCTAATACCAAAACCTGGCAAAGACCTCACCAAAAAAGAAAATTACAGACCAATATCCCTGATGAACGTAGATGCAAAAATACTCAACAAAATATTAGCAATCCGAATTCAAAAATACATCAAGAGGATCATACACCATGATCAAGTGGGATTTATCCCAGGGATGCAAGGATGGTACAACATTCGAAAATCCATCAACATCATCCACCACATCAACAAAAAGAACAAAAACCACATGATCATCTCCATAGATGCTGAAAAAGCATTTGACAAAATTCAGCACCGATTCATGATTAAAACTCCCAACAAAATGGGTATAGAGGGCAAGTACCTCAACATCATAAAGGCCATATATGACAAACCCACAGCTAACATCATACTTAACAGTGAGAAGCTGAAAGCTTTTCATCTAAGATCGGGAACAAGACAAGGATGCCCACTCTTTCCACTGTTATTCAACATACTACTGGAGGTCCTAGCCACAGGCAATCAGACAAAACAAAGACATACAAGGCATCCAGATTGGTAAAGAAGAAGTCAAATTGTCACTATTTGCAGATGACATGATATTGTACATAAAAAACCCTAAAGGCTCCACTCCAAAACTACTAGAACTAATATCTGAATTCAGCAAAGTTGCAGGATACAAAATTAACACACAGAAATCTGTTGCTTTCCTATACACTAACGATGAACTAACAAAAGAGAAATCAGAAAAACAATTCCATTCACAATTGCATCAAAAAGAATAAAATACCTAGGAATAAACCTAACGAAGGAAGTGAAAGACCTGTACTCTGAAAACTACAAGACACTCCTAAGAGAAATTAAAGAGGACACTAACAAATGGAAATTCATCCCATGCTCTTGGCTAGGAAGAATAAATATTGTCAAAATGGCTATACTACCTAAAGCAATCTATAGATTCAACGCAATCCCTGTCAAAATACCAACAGCCTTCTTCAATGAACTGGAACAAATAATTCTAAAATTCATATGGAACCACAAAAGTCCCCGAATAGCCAAAGCAATCCAGATAAAGAGGAATAAAACAGGGGGAATTACACTCCCTGACTTCAAGCTTTACTACAAAGCCACAGTAATCAAGACAATTTGGTATTGGCACAAAAACAGACCCACAGACCAGTGGAACAGAATAGAAAATCCAAACATTAACCCAAACATATACAGTCAATTAATATATGATAAAAGAGCCTTAGATATACAATGGGGAGATGACAGCCTCTTCAGCAGCTGGTGTTGGCAAAACCGGACAGCTACATGTAAGAGAATGAAACTGGACTACTGCCTAACCCCATACACAAAGGTAAACTCAAAATGGATCAAAGACCTGAATGTAAGTCATGAAACCATAAAACTCTTAGAAGAAAACATAGGCAAAAATCTCTTGGACATAAACATGAGCGACTTCTTCATGAACATATCTCCCCAGTCAAGGGAAACAAAAGCAAAAATGAACAAGTGGGACCATATCAAGCTGAAAAGCTTCTGTACAGCAAAGGACACCATCAGTAGAAAAAAAGACATCCTAAAGTATGGGAGAGTATATTTATAAATGACATATCCAATAAGGGGTTGACATCCAAAATATATAAAGAACTCACACACCTCAACAAACAAAAAGCAAATAATCCAATTAAGAAATGGGCAGAGGACATGAATAGACACTTCTCCAAAGAAGAAATTCAGATGGCCAACAGGCACATGAAAAGATGCTCCACATCGCTAATCATCAGAGAAATGCAGATTAAAACCACAATGAGATATCACCTCACACCAGTGAGGATGGCCAACATCCAAAAGACAAACACCACCAAATGTTGGCCAGGATGTGGAGAAAAGGGAACCCTCCTACACTGCTGGTGGGAATGCAAATTAGTTCAACCATTGTGGAAAGCAGTATGGAGGTTCCTCAGAAAACTCAAAATAGAAATACCATTTGACCCAGGAATCCCACTCCTAGGAATTTACCCTAAGAATGCAGCAGCCCAGTTTGAAAAAGACATATGCACCCCTATGTTTATTGCAGCACTATTTACAATGGGCAAGAAATGGAAGCAACCTAAGTGTTCATCAGTAGATGAATGGATAAAGAAGAGGTGGTGCATATACACAATGGAATATTATTCAGCCATAAGAAGAAAACAAATCCTACCATTTGCAACAACATGGATGGAGCTAGAGGGTATTACGCTTAGTGAAATAAGCCAAGCGGAAAAAGACAAATATCAAATGATTTCACTCATATGTGGAGTATAAGAACAAAGAAAAAACTGAAGGAACAAAACAGCAGCAAACTAACAGAACCCAAGAATGGACTAATAGTTACCAAAGGGAAAGGAACTGAGGAGGATGGGTGGGAAGGGAGGGACAAAGGGGAAAAAGGGGCATTATGATTAGCAGATGTAATGTTGGGGGGGCTCGAGGAGGGCTGTACAACTCAGAGAAGACAAGTAATGATTCTATAGCATCTCACTACGCTGATGGACAGTGACTGTAATGGGGTTGGTGGGGGGACCTGATGAAGGGGGTAGTTTAATAACCATAATATTGCACATGTAATTGTAGATTAATGATACCAAAATAAATTTTATAAAAAAGAATAATTTTAAAGTGTTGCATAGGAGTTCTTTCTAATTCAGATTATGCATTTGGACCTGCCTCCCACCTCCCACCTCATTACTAAAAAAGGAAGAAAAGCAAGTATTACATTTTATATTTTGTTAGTCAAGTAAAATTTAATTAGTTACTTAGATCTTTAAATCTAACTGACATCCATCACTAATTTTTGTGGTTGTGGGGAATAATCAGAGGAAATAGAAATAACCTACTTAAACTCTTATTTACTCAAAAGTTTCCACACATCCAAACACCCATCTCTCTAAAAGTGCTCTATAATAAATATGCATCTATAACTAGACTGTATTTGTACTGATGCCAGAATTGACATATATTATTTGTGTGTGTGTGTCAGAAACCTACTGACATGCAAATTGAGTAACCAAAAACTATATTCAAAGAATTATGTAAATATGCTATCCCAAAAAAGTATGAAAAGGGAAGACTTGTTCAAAGTTTCTGCTTGGCTACACCTTTAAAATTCAAGACAACAAGGACATTTTATATGTGTACCTCTATTAAATGAGGCCTTGAAGAACACCCAGGGAGCAGTTCATTTAACATGTGTTTCTCATTGACCTTGTGAGGCATCCATCCAGCATCTTTAATAAAAGAATGCTGTGAATAAGTACACTCTTTTGCCACTGAGTTTTGATGGCCTTATAAGCCATTCAAGCTTCACCTTTGTGGTTAATGTGTCATCAGAAACTATTTCTAGTCATTTGTGGATAGCTTTGTTGTAGCTTCCAATTACCATAGTATCTATGTTTTCTCTTGCTCATCTTATTATCCAAACAAAACATTCTAAGAACAAACTTACCTCCTGTAAGATTCATTTTTAGATCTCTTATATTTAGGCTTTTTTCACAGTGCTCAACAAAAATGCATTTAACATCTCAGTCTAAATTCGAATCTTGAAACTACCTCATTGAAACCTAACGGCTTAACAGCACTCTCGTGCCCCACCCCACCCCTCGTGATTTCCCAAAATAATCAATGATTTGAGAATGACAGTATGACTGAAGGAATGAGGAAACACTTAAAATTCAAAGCCATGCAAGCACTTCTTTTTCAATGCACAGGTCTACTTAAGCTAATGCTTTAAGTGAAGTATATTTTGTGGCACTCTCCTGATCTAGAACTAAAGGAAGTTCTAGACAAAAACAGTAAGTTAAAATTTCCAATCAAAAATTCTGTAGTTCTGTTCTGTTCTGTAGCACACAACCACTGTACTACAAGTTGTTGGAGGGAAGTAGTCAGATATATCTAGCATTTCAAGGCCAAACAGTACAAACAACCCTGACTAGGTCATATTCCACATGACTACCAATGACCCAATTATATCAACAGCGATTAAAAAAAAAACTTTCCAAAAGAGATTTTGAAATTAACATGATAACCAAAAGATGAAGACTTATACATGCACACCTTGAAGTATAAATTTCTTTATAAATAAGGAAATCTCAACCTTGAAGCCCTGAATGCCCAAATCTAAAACAAGAAAGTGGAGCTCACCCAAAATATTAATGGCACTTTATTTACACTGAACAAACATCTATAAAATAGCTAAGAAGGGTGAAAGGTATCAAATGCATTTCACCCTTTGGCCAATTCACATTCCCTTCACCTTCGGATACTCCTGAGACATCTTAGGCCCACATCCAGGAAACGCTTTCAAATCACTCACATGTGTCAAACTCATCATTATCACAGTCTACCCCGCTTGGTCTAGTGATTTCCAAGAACCATTGCTTTTTCAACTCCCAATCCTGACTCTGATGACTTCTAATACCTCTTTCCCCTCAATTTAAGGAGAAGAAAAAAAATGGGATTAGGAAAGTGAAAGCAGGAAGGGAAAATGGGGAAAACATGTTAGGAATCAATGGAAGGAAAAAACAAGTAAATTCATTATTACAATAGGGCAAAATCACCTCATTCCATTCTTTTCCTTTCCTCTTCAGTAGCCACTTATTGAAAACTTTTCAACTAATAAAGCTAATGTTTATTGAGGACCTGTTTTGAAGCAGGCATCGGCCTAAGCACCCTACCAATATTACCTCATTTAATACAACTCAACAAGACAAAGAAGCTGAGGTACAGAGAAGCTAAGTAACCTAACCCAGGTCACACAGCTATTAAGTAACAGAGCCAAGATTCAAGCCAAGCAATTTAGTTGTGGAGGCCATATTTTTAACTAGTATGTTATGTTGCTTTTCTCGGTAAGAGGACCTGCTACCACATCCACTTGGGGGTTCCATTACTCGACTATGTACTCAGCAGGGACTCATTCCTTCCACAGACATTTGTGATGAACAGACTCTAGCTTTAGCTTCTTGAAAGGAACAAAAGAAGCAAATAAATCTCAGTTCAAGCCTTGATAAAGTCACAATGTAGTGGAAGATATATTATTACAACACAGTGAAAATGGTGCCTATAGAGCTATGTCCAAATTGTTACTGGGGACATGGCAGTGGAATGACTAACTTCTTGAACACTGTCAGGGAGACGTCACAGAGGTGATGAACAACCTAAGTTTTTTAAAAGACATGTAGGAGTTTCCAGAATAGGGAAGGTGGAGGGAGTAAGTACATATCCATATTTTGGATAATATGAAGATTCATTTATTATAAAATAAAATATTTTTGGTGCATATATACAAAATGTTTGTGCTAGATCCATGAAGACATAAAAAATAATCAATTATAATTCCTTTTGTTAATAAATTTATAACATAGGAGGGGAAATACCCACAAATGAATATTGCAAGTCTATGTGTTTTTTAAAATGCTCTGAGACTTGTAGCATATGCCCGTTAGATGATCTAAGAGCTTCCTAGAATAAATCCAAAGAATTCTGGGGAACTGATGCCTATTCTGCTTCTATAACCCTGAGCTCAGGAATGTGGTTGGATCAGCTGAACCAACCTCAAGAGTCTGAGGGCAACGGATGAGGACCGAATGTACTGGTTCAATCATATTTTACACCATATAATACTGAGATTGATGACTTTATACCAGACCAAGTGAGCGAGTATCAGCACACACGCAGACTAGACAATTTGCAGGTCATATGCATAAACACCGGGCATGAAAGGGAACAACTCGTGCTTCCAGAAAGACTTGCAATCTGCATTCACAATCATCTAAGCCCTGGTTAGATGGGGGTCCAGGAAGCTCACCTCTTTGTATGTCTGCTGCTGCTGACCTTACCACCCACACCTGTCCTAACTGCACCTCGCACTGCATCTTCATACAGGAAAACATGTTTGATTATCTCAAAGGGTATCTGTGTCTAGTCTTTCTGTCAATACAAGTCTGCTAATGAAGTTTTCCAATATGACAATTGGGCAAGAGCTGAAAAAATTATATAGGAGTTCAGAAAGAGGCTACTGTTGATTAGAAAGTCAAAGAGTTCTTGGAGGAAGTGGCATTGAAATTATGATTAATTAAATCTATCATCAAGCAATCAAGAATTCAGTCGGACTCACCCCCTTACTGACTGATACATTCACTCATTAGAGAAGTTAATATAATCAAAAATATTAGAGTCTAGTCTTGCTGGCCTTGAGACTTCCTGCCTTTTCCAAGGACTAACTTTACAACTGTGCTTATAAAGAGAAAATCGTAATTCCTCCACTCCAGGTTCTTTCAGCTCTCTTAATGACACTAACCAAGCATGTCAACAATAACAATCAACAACTATTGCATAGTTCTTTACCATTTTCATAGTGTTTTTTAAGATTATTGTCTTATTTGATTCCCCCAGTAACCCTGTGAAATATTAGTCAAATTTAGTGACTTGCCCCAGGCCACATGGCTAGTAAGTGGACAAGCCAACTTTTCTCCGTTATCTCACCACTGAGTCCCAGTTCTAACTAAACCCACCTGGGGAGCTCCTCAACCCATGAATTACTAACCTCCTCTCCCTTCTCTGAGAATTGCCCTTCCCCTTATCCTTGTAAGAATACCCAGCCACAGTAGCCCTGTTATACCACATACATCTCCACCAAGGGTCCAATTAATGGGGCCTCAAGTATTCACTGAACCAAGTCATGAAGTCAGATTTATAAAGGAACACTTTGGGAATTGATACCAAGATAAGGACAATTTGTCTCCCCATGTGCCAGGAAATAAAGCATACAAATTTAAGAGCTCTGAGGGGCCACATTCCACTCTGAGAACAAATGTAAGAGAAGAGTCTGCAGAGAGAGGGAAGAAATAGAAACATAAAGAGAATCAGCGAACAGACACAAAAACAGCACCCAGTGGCTTTGCCATCCTATCCCAATCCTTTCTGACCTACCTATATTCTTAGCCCTCCATCCATTTCCTTTTATCTAGCTTGAATTGTTTTCCATTACTTAAACCCAGGGTCTTACACAGTGACATTGCATTGTCTGTGTGAGCCCAGTTAATATTATTTCATCCAGTAGGATACAGCTGCCAAAAGAAAGAAAGAGAAGGAAGAGAAAGAAATAGGATGGAAAGAAGGTAGGAAGGAAGGAGAAAAAGAGAAGGGAGGAAAAGGAAGGAAATGAAAGAGGAGGAAAGGAAAAGAAGGAAGATAGGGAGGAGGGAAAAAAGGAAGGAGGTTGTTTTCCATTGTTATCTGGAGCCAAACTGCTCAACCTCCCAACCTGCTCCACCGTAGGAAAGGGAGTAGATTCATGGCCTGGGTTTCAAAGAGGTTTGTATATGTTTGGTACAGCAACAATGGATTTGGTAGTAAAAAAAAATTTTCCAGACTTATCTTAACAGCACTTTGGGAAAATGCACCAGGTAAGTGCATTTGGGAGTGGGGAATGGGGATAGAGGGGAATAGAAAAGAATTGAGAGTGAGCCTTAACAAAGAAAAGACTGTGCAAATAGACAGGAAACAATGGTATGAAAAGTGTTGAGAAGCGGACTGGATGCCACAGAGCGACCAGCTGGCTGTGTGGGATCGCCGGCGAAAGGAGGAGTCAAAGATGACCGTCCCAAGGCTGGGGCCTGGCGCGCTACAAGAATGGGTGACCAGTAACAGAGCTGTGTCAGCAGGAGCGCTGGCCCAGGAGACGGAGCTCAGGCGAACCTGAGGTACCTGCCTGGCTTTGGCGAAATTGTCTACCAGCCCAGGAGGAAAGACAACACTGCGCCACTGATACGGGAGCTGTTCAACTCTCTGCTGAGAGTCGGCAGAAACTCCCTTAGGCAGAGCACCACAGCAGAGAGAATGAAGGGCGAGAGCAAAACCTGGGGGAGGGTCCACATTAGGAACGAACAGATGGGGGAAAATATGACTAAAAAGCATGTCGGTGAAACGAAGGCAGAAGAATGTTCTAGGAAGGGGGTATTCCACCATTTTAATACCTCAGAAAGGTCAGAAGAACTGAGAATTTGAGAATAGCTACCAAAATTCACAGTAAGAAGTCACAGCATTTTCAGTAGCTTGATGAGAGAAAATATCAAATCATGATGGTCTTAGGAATAAGCAGTTAGGAGCAAGTGAGGAGAACTCTGTCAAGTATGTCTGGAGATGAAGAGAAGCAAAGAAGAGATTCCTGATCATGAGTCTTTTTCCTTTCCCTTTTTTAAATTTTTTATTTTTTAATGTGGAACACTTGAGTACAGGTAGCAGGAAAGGACCAGTGAACCCAGAGATTGAAAATGCATAAAAGAGAATAAAATTGGTAGAAAAATAAGATCCTGAAAAGGACAAAAAACACCAATATTCCTGAAGATGAAAATCTAATTTAGAGAGGAAAACAGTTCAATGCACCTTATTGCTGCAAAATCCCAAGAGAGGTCTGCCCAGGGAGAGGATGATGCTAGCCTGAATGAATCTACTCCTCAAATATATATGTGTGAATATATGCATAGATATTTTTGCTGCTGATAGTTTTTAAAAACTAGTTCAGAAAAGAGGGGCCATTCTATAGCCATTAGCCCTAAAGAGAGCCCAAAATAACATTAAGTTCCACTTGCCTCCAACATCAGAGGAGAGCAATTACTTGTCTGTCCAGGTTAATTAAGCCCCACCTATACACTCAGAAGCCATAGCATCAGTGGAATAATTTACCATATGAGAGGCAAAGTAATATGAATAGAGAGCATTTCCATTTCCATAAAGGAAATTCCAGGACACCCTTTCCACATGACCTTCCTCTAATGTCACTGTTTCCCTATAAAATGACTTTGTGCCTCCCAGCGCTAACATTCTGAGGGGAGCATGCATCCCATTTCCAGTGACAAATCAAATAAGGGAGGTCAGTATATGAGCAAGGCAGAGTAAAGATTCTCACAAGCTCAAAATAAAAATTGAGAGCTGCCATGATTGATGATATAACCTTCTGCACCCTTTGGCAGGAAACCTAATGTGGTAGCAAAAAAAGCTGTTCCACAAAATGTAAACAAAGTGTGCAGTCATTAAAGAGAACAAGGGCTTGGATCATTTTTGGAAAATTATAAAGTTACTTATTGCCATTTATCTATGCCCTTGAGAGGAGAGGTGCTAAATAATCCAGTTTTCTGAAGAAGCAAATGATTTACTGCTCTTAGTCCTTATGGAAGGGTTCTTAAAGTTTTCTGTGCCATAGACTTCCAAGACCTCTTTGGCAGTCCACAGGCTCCTTCTCAGAGTAAAATTTGTAAATGCATAAAATAAAACAGGTTCACAAAAGCAAGGAGATTTAATTATAATTGAAAAGCAGTTATAATATAGCTATCAAAATATTGAAAGAAAATGTGATGGCAGTGTGCAACTTCTTTATTAATATATTAAATAACAACACTGATAATGGAGCTGATAACCACTATAATTACAAAATAGTAATTAGCATGAGCAACATTTCAAAAAAACTATAATGTGTAAGGAACTACAAAAATATCAATAACTTCTATTATGACAGAATCACAGGTACATATTAATACAATGTAGACTCTCATTCCACAGTTTGGAGCCTAAGTTTATAACTGAAAGAAGTTCTAGGTATCAGTTTAAGCTTAATACAAATAAGGAATTTTTGCTGTAAACCTGACAACCAGGCTAAGAATCCCTGGTTGTCCCTTTTATAAATAGTACAAACATAATTGGCGCTCACCAACTGTGATTATTAACTATATAAAAGCACAAGCTTTTACCTTCTAGAACTCTCAAGACTTCTTTGAGTGATCAGAGAGCACAGACCTAGAACTGCAACTGCAGCTGGCATGAGAAAGATTAAAGCCCATGGATACAGAGAATCTCTGATACACTCTGAGAAGCAACACCCCAGAAATTCCATTTACAACTAAACTGGCTCCCAGAAAGGCCCTGAAGGATGAATGTAGAGGGGTCCATTCATTTATTCCAGTCCAACATTATTTGCTGTGTTCTGAAAACCCTTAATGCACAAATGACAATCTTAAGTGTCTATAATCATGTTGCTCAGTATGTTTCCCTCTGCAACATTTTAACTAAATTCCACCTGAAGAAAGGTCTTGATTCACCAAAATTCTAAGTTAGGCATTGTTCATTAAAATATTAATAAAAATAGGATAATTGGAATTTCATAATAACACACATGAAATACTTAAAAAGCAAAACTATGGAAGTACAGATTTCTTTTAGTTTAGTTGTTTGGTTGATTTTTGTTGGTATTGGTTGTCTTTGTTGTAGAGGCTGGGAGAAATAGCCCTAAACCAGGTACAACAGCCAAAGTGGGCACTTGATGAGCTAACCATAAAGGAAACAATGCTCAGTAATAGATGAGGATTTTTGTGGCATTACTCAAGCCTGAGTTTATTATATGCCCACCTAAAACCAAGTGCATTTGTTCCCTAGGGATGCCATAACCAATGACCAAAAACTAGGGGCTTAAACAACAGAAATTAATCTCTCACAGTTCTGGAGGCCACAAGTCCAAAATCAAGGTGTCAGCAGGCTTGGTTCCTTCTGGAGGCCCTGAAGAAGAATCTGTTGTGTGCCTCTCTCCTAGCTTCTGACGGCTGCCAGCAACTACGGCATTCCTTCACTTGGGACTGCCTGACTCCAACATCTGTTTCTATCTTCACCTGGCCATCTCCCTGTGCCTCTGTGTCTCCAATCTCTCTCTCTCTTCTCTTATAAAGAAGCTGGCTATTGGATTTAGAGCCCACCCTATGTCCAGGATGATCCCATCTCAAGATCTTTCACTAACTACATCTGCAAACAAGCTATTTCCAAATATGGCCACATTCACAGGCACTGGGGTTGGGGACTGGGATATATCTTTTGGCAGGACACAATTCAACCTAGTACACCAAAAAAATTCTAGCTATGGTGACTTTTGGTAAAAGATGATCAGAGGTAATGCAAAGTACAAAGCACTTTTTTCCTTACAGAAAGTATTAGTTGATGCTTCCATATTTGAAACAATTGTGCATGATAAATTCCCAAAACAGCAGATCTGTGCAATAAATGCAGGTAGCTACAGAACTGAAATAGAGTTGGTGTAGACTGTCCAGTTGAAACAGAACATTAAGATACTTTAGGGACTTACCTTTGAGAAACTATTCACACAAACCAGAACTCGCAGCAATCATCTGTGAAAAGTGCTGTGCCCAGGTCAGCCCTGGAGGGTGTGGGCTGGTGTAGGACATAAAAACCAGGTGAAGACAGGTGTGCCCTTAGTCACTGCGGCTTAAGGGTGTTCCCAATCCTTCAGTGCAACAGGCTGAGTATCACCTAACCCAGGCTGGAACTATGACTGGATTGTTTTAAGACATGCTGTATATAAACTACCTCTTTGTGGGTTTTAAAATATTTATAGTTTATCTAGTCATATGTAGCCAACTCTACTAAACTAATGTTTACATCAAGTCTTAAAATAATGGGAAAAAAACCCTTAATGTAGTATGAAGAAAAACTGGGATCTGAGCTGGGTACCCACTTGCAGTCTTGTTGTTCAGAGTGGAAACTGTCCGATCCCAAATATGGATACACTTATTTGAATCCAACACCCTCTACATAGCTGAAGATTTTGAAAGCCAAGTGCCAACATATGGAAATTTGACCTTAAGCCACATATCCAACTTCATAAATACTTTCCATGTCTTCAAAGTAGAAATCTAAAAAATTAGAAGTATGCAGGCAAAGGAGTAAATATTTTATCAATTTGTTCATTTTATTTAATGATATTATAGAGTTCTTTGTAGATGGATAGTCCTTCTTAAACTAAATATATTAATCCTGTCTTTCTGGAAAGTACCCTGTCTTGTTCTTCTGCAGTATCTCCCACAATGCCTAGTACAGTTCCTGGGGCATAGAGAATCCATGAGTAATGATAGCTACAAGATGTCCTAATACTTCATACTAAATGGCCGTTCCTTTTTGTGGAAATGACCACCTACAAATGTGATGATCTCAAGGGATTCATGTTGGATAAACACTGCTCACTATTTTTCCCACCAAGGCAACAAGGAAACCTGAGGTTGGGGAGCATCTAATTTTGCAGGTACACTCTGTGCTTCAGTTTCCTCATTTCTAGAATGAGAATCATAATTGCACCTGCTTCACAGGATTGTTGTGAGGTTTAAATAAGTTAATAATTTAGAAAGGGTCCAGAGGAGTATCTGGCACATAGAAAGTTCTATATAAACAGCGGTGTTTGTATTATTATTCACTAGCCTTCCAAAAATAGGTTTGTTTGAAGAAGTAAATACTATAACACATTTTTTATTCAGCACTCCTGGGAAACAGTGTCTTCCAAACTACTGAAGTTACTACCTTTAATTAGTCAATCAGTCAACCCATCAGTCTTTATTGAGCACTGACTGCTCACCAGGCACTGTCCTCTGGTAATACAGCAATACAGTACTGAAAAGACAGTCCCTGCCTTCAATAAGCTTACACTCCGGTGGGAAAGGAAATATATAAACACATCAATAAGAAATTTGATACTTTCAGATAACATGTACCATGAGGAAAATAAAGCATGTAGTATGGCATACAGTGCCTGCCTAGAAGGTGGTGGATGGGAGAGCTAAATTGAGCTAAGAAGATCATTAAAGGTGACATGAAAGGAAGCTGAACTGAGACCCAAATAATGAGGCAGTCTCTTGGGAACCTGAAAATGGACCTTTCCAAGCAGAAGCAATAGCAACTACAATGTGCAGACATCCTGCAATCGAAACAAATGTTCAAGGCCAGTGCATTAGGTCATGAATGCTGTCAGATCTATCCAGTGGAGAGAAGTAAACTGATGACTGGGAAAAGCAAGAGGAGAATAGGAAAGGGAAGTCTATGAAGGTAGCACAGGTTGGGATCCTGAGTATAACTGGAGAGAATGTAGGGGCAGACACTTGGCAGAGTGATGAGTATGAATAGGGTGGGCTTTTAGAATCAGTGGTAAGAAAATTCCATAGTGGTGAGATCATAATATGTGAGTGGGCAAAGAAAGCAGAAGTTTAGGGAGTCATTTCAGAGCATTCAAAATTAAATATGCTTGGCAGGTATAAGTGTAGCGTGCATTTGTCGTGTGCACTCATGGTTTTGAAATGACTCTGACCAGCACAATTGTTTGATTTTCTCCAGCAACATTTAGCTGCTTTGAGTAAAGGTGCAAAGTAAGCAGTTAGTTGGGTAAAACTAGGGTTGAGATTGTGCTAGGCAAGGAAAATGGACAAAGAAATAGCAAAGTTAATCAAGAAGCATTTGCAAGAAAATGGCCATAGTAGGGCAGGAAATCTCAGTTGGGAAAGAATGGAAGCAAGAGCTGTGATGAACATAAAAAACAAATGACAAGGGCAAGGGTTTGGAGGTTCTTGATGAAGTTGGAAACTAGCAAGAATGGGATAAACAGGAATAAATAGGGTTAAGTGGGCTGAGGGATAAGAGGTACTAAACAGAAAACAAGATTTTTGAAATGAAAATGTGGCATTTGTCAGTTATGAAAAGGTAGATGTGTGGACTATATGAGTAGTATCTAAGGAGGAGGGTGGGTATCAAAAACTGGCTTGATTACAACCATTTTGAATAGAAATGTCATTAAACTGGTTTTTACATCATTCGTTGTATCACTGAAGTACATTAACTATAATTTTTTCTTATCAAAATAAGATTATCGATATAAAGATTATATTATGGCATCTATGGTAATTCCTCCAGTATTTCCTGATTGTTTTGCTCTTACAATAAATTATCCTAGATGATTGTATTTAGGGTCCTAAAGTCTGCTTTCTAGAGTTTCCCTGTCTCTTCCTTTTTGCCTTTCAGGTATAGCAGCCTGAAAACGGGACTTCTTAGAATTAATTAAAATGTTCCTGGGTAAGGGTCTTAAAGGCACTATAGTTGAAGTCCATGAACTTGACTGAATCAGGTTGGGTTTATTAGGTGTTCTTTATGTGGCTTCCTTCCCTCTAGTCAAACTTTGAAGAAGGACACCAGGACTGACAGATGTCAACCCCTGTCAAGAATAATACTAAAAGCTTTTATTTCTAGCAAGTGGATTTTTATGATTTTGACAAACTTCTTGCCTCTACTTAAATTTCTTGTGTCTGATTGAAATATTTTCTTGCTTATGAATGATTTTCTTGGGGGATAGCCATTAACTTATGAATGGCCCTGGATTTAAGTTCAAAGTGAAAATAGCTCTGATCTAGGCTTTTAAGTAATTCATATTTGAATGACATAAAAAATTATAACCTTCCTCCCATTGCCTCCAAATATTCTTCTCCTCAAGGCCTTTCTTAAATTTAAGATCTATTATGTAATCACTGCTTTAAATTTTAAAAATGCAAGAAAGCACAAATTAAAAATATTCCCAAATAGTCACTAGCCCAACCAAATCAGATATTTATCTGAAGGGGACCAGTAGAAAAACCATTTATTTTGTTTTTCTCCACTTCTTTTCAATGATAAAAATATTTTTTACTTACACCCATCAAAAGCATATGCCCACATCTCTTTTTCCTGCAATTATTATCTAAAAACATAGCTGACAGTTCTGAGGAATCAACCACTCTGAGTTGCTCCTGGCAGTCTCATAGCATGAAAAGGGAAGTCTCTGCTCCCTTTCGATAATGAATGCTGGACATCCTTCCCCAGCCTGTTTACAGCTGCTAACTGCTGGGACTTAGTAAGCAATCTCTCACTACAGAGACACTTTCAGAGAAAAGGCTCAGGAACTCTATTATATTTTCACAAAATGCTATTACAGACATAGGAGATACGGAGTTGGGAAAGAAGTAATTAAATGGAAAGGTTATAGATGAAAAAGGAGTCTGAAAAAAAGCAGAGTCCTGAGAATAGCAAGAGATAAAGTAGCCAGAGGCATTTGGCCTTTTCTGAACAATTTTAACACAAAAATGTTTGGCAATAAGCAGAGGTGGTTACTTGAGCATTCTGCTTTAGCTGGAGAAGCACAGGTTTAACCGCACCAAAACATTTTTTATGTGAATAATTACAAAGATCTTCAATTTCTACATATCTCTTTTATGGGTTTCTATCATTTTCCCTTGAAAGCATTCATTTGCTCATTCATTCGACAATATCAATGGAACCCCTGTTGTGTATCAATCAACATTCTAGGTGCTACATATGCAACAGAGCACAAATTACACAAACATTCTTTGTCCTCATAGTGCTGGGATTCCAGGAAAAAGACAAGCAATAAACATAATAAATTATTCAATTACAGTGTGTTAGAAAGTAATGAAGCCTATGGAAATAAAGCTGAGCAAGAGAGGCATGTGAAGGGAACCAGGTGTGTATGTGTATAATTTTAATTGGGACTGCCTGGATTGCTCTATTCTGAATGATCTCTAAATTACATTAAGTGAAAAAAGCAAGGTGTAGAAGAATGTGCCTAGTAGGCTGCTACTTGTATTTTTTTAAGAATAAGTATATATGCTTTTATATGCATACCCTGTCTATGAAAAGAACCAAATAAATTATCAACATGGTTGCCTCCAGGCAAGAGAACTCAATGTCTAGGGGGAAATGCTTTTTAATGTACCCCTTTTGTATTGCATCTGGGCATTGATTTCTCGAATATTTGAATTAATTCTTTAAAATGGAGCTTTACAAAACCTAAAATAATCTATAGTGGTGAAACCAATTGTTTGGCAAATAATTTGTGAATATAAATCATCTATACTTGGTATTTCCCTAATAGCATGACAGAGAAAGTTTTATAGTTATCTTTAAGATAATCCCAAGGAAGAATAAAAATGCTTAGCCAGTAATTGATCTTTACAAACAGTCAAAAATACAAAAAATCAGAAAATAGTAGCCTACTATTTTCATTATTTTTCCTTTTCTTTCTATGATCTGCTTTATACTCACCTCATTGCTAATTCTCTTTGAAGGTGAATAGGACAATAGATTAAGCTATATTCACTTTCTTTTTCTCTCCTTTAGTATGTGAGAATCCAACTAACCTTCCTTTATTGGCAGTAGGCACACATTAGCTGTACTGTAATTGCCTTTCCCAATAATACTTCCAGTACTAACAGTAAACACCACCCACTGTTGGACCATAGCCTCCCAGCAGCCTGATAATCAATGTGAAGCCAAGAAGGCTTATCTTCAGTTTTTGAACTACCAAAATAACATCTCTGTTAATTTATTTTAAACTTACCATTTGTCAAAACACATTTATCAAAAAATTAGCTTTACCTAAACGTTTCTCTATTTCTTCAAACTATTTTGAACATCGTGTTCTTTGATAACATTATAGCTTACTGACCTCCTCTGAGGTTGGCAGACGTAGGTAGCTTGGACCACGTCCAGATGTCTCTTGTGGATGGTCAGTCCATAGAGTGGCCAAAATTAACATAGACTTTGTGACCCAGAGAGTCAAAGGCCCAGATAAAAAGGACAGGGATTCCTTGCCATTTCCAGTTCCCAGAAATAGCTGCCCCCCACCTCCAGTCAGTGGCTCTTGAAAATATTATTAACACATCTCACACATTCAGTTCTTCCACTTTTACCTTCTCTTGAATTTCTAGAGACAGTCAGGTTCTTTAGAGCATATCTTTTTTTTAATTGAAGTATAGCTGATATACAATATTACATTAGTTTCAGGTGTACAACATAGCAATTCAACAGTAATATATACACACAAAATACTCACCATGTGAAGTGTAGTTACTGTCTGTCACCATACAAAGTTATTGCATATTATTGACTATATTCCCTATGCCATATTTTCATCCTCATGACTTACCATATTACTGAAGTTTGTACCTCTCTATGGCACAAAGTCTGTGCCTCCCTGTGGGTAAATCTGGTAAATCACTCTGATTAGGCCAAACTGCCCTGATGGCAGCCTTCAGCCGTTCCAGAAGTGTCTGATTCCCTGAGGTGTGCCAGGCACTTTGCAACCGCTGCGGGAGGGAAGGGTGAGTCAGTAGGGAAGCCAGACTATTCATCTCAGCACCCAACATAACAATGTTTTCCACCCCCATATCCCAGAGACATAAGCCATGTAGGCAGAGATTCCAATGGCTTCTGCCTATACCAAAAATACCTAGCTGAAACCAAAATCAGTCAAAGGGAGAAATAAAGTTTAAAACACGTTTATTCCTTACAAACAGAGGTCCAGGGGCATTCGGCGTCTCTCTTTCCTGCTACAGCAGAAGCTAGCGAGCCTCCCTGCAACCTCTCAGGTCCAGATAAGTCCTTGGTCGCCCAGTTAATTACCCATTGATACGGAGATGGACTATTTCTCTCCACCCCTTAGAAACGCCTGTTGATATGGAGATGTACTAAAGCCAGGTGAGAGATTCTGGAAATATTGCAATTTTACCCACACTACCCTATGACAACCATCAGTTTGTTCCCTCTATTTATGAGTCTATTTCTGTTTTGTTTATTTGTTCATTTTATTTTCTTAGATTCCACATATAAGTGAAATCATATGGTATTTGTCTTTCTTTGTCTGACTTACTGGGTATGTCTCATCTTCAAATTCTTTGTTGTTTTTTCTGACATCATCACCTAGCCCAGGATCCACAACAGTCAGTGTCTGGCATATTTTTCCATCAGTACTTTTTTTGGGCACAGGTGGGTGGTGAACTCCTGTTTGGTTTGCTTCTTCCTGCTCTGTGTTGGCAGGAATCCTAGACATTGGTTAAAACCAGGGCAATGTCCTGAATTACTTTATTATATACTTTGCAGTTTCACAGTTCAGGGGGGTTGGGGTGGTTCCATTAGCCCCCTTCTCAGTAGAGTAGGAAAGGAGTAGACAAAGAAGTTTGCTGGGACAAGAAATTGAATTTCCAAGTCTACCAAGAAGTAGCTGAGAAACTTCAGCTTCAGAGATTGATATTTTACCCAAGTCCCAAATCCACTACAAGAAAACTCAGAAAAGTTTTTCTCCAAACAACAAATGTCATCCTCATTCTGACTACACAGTGTGATGAAGTCACCTTAGGAGTATGATCAGAGCAGCAAGACTAAGCAGGTGCCCTTCTTATCCTAACCAATTCCATTTTATCAGGCAAGACCATATAAATAACAGACACCCAGTTATTGACTCATGTAATTAAAAAGCCCATGGGACAGAGCCTTCTTCCAGAATGGAGTTCCAACAATTTGGAAATCTGTCTCTTCCCACCTCTTTTCTCTTCTTTCCCTTGAATTAGCTTCTTGCTCCTGCTTCACAGTGACCCAGGTTTACCTTCTAGCAGCTCAGCAAACCTCTGTAAAGAGTATGCTTCTTTCTGGGTTGTTCCAGGAAAGATTCCTATTGGCCCAGCTTAGGTCACATGTTATCATAAACCAAACACTGTGGACAAGGCTATCAACTCTGATTGGTCTGGCCTAATGGGTCTTTTCCTGAAGCCCAGCAAGGCTGTCAAGTCCACTGGGACCACAAGGACTGAGACTGGGCAAGGGTATTTCCCAAAGAAAATGGAGATATGACTAGCAGAAAGGAAGGTGGATTCAACAAGACTAGGACAAGAGGTAATTAGTGAAACAAGGGGGCAAAACTTGGGGAGACACTCATTTTCTGGTCCAAGCATGGTTGGTTTTAAAAGTGAGCCCCTTCTCACATTTTGTGAAAAGGAAAACTGATGAAGGCTTCTTACTCACCTAACCCCACTTCTGGCCCCAGATTCTGGGCAAGCAAAAGACAAAATATTCATCATTCCCATATTCAAAAATATCTCCCAGAGTGCCTGAAATCCCCACCATTAGAGATTCATTTCTTTGGGTGAGGCAGACATCTCCTGGAGTCCTTAAGTTTGGTGTGGTTTGATTTGGTTTTTTCAAAAAGAGCTGGATGGCAAATCTTTAAGTCATTAAGAGTTCCCCATATACATGTGAATAATATACCATCAAGTCAGTCACCTCCAAGGCTAACACATGTTAAAAGCTGCACCTGATTGGGTGTGATGCATTATAAGGAGAAGCCTCAGGGTAAAGGGAGGAGCGGCCAAGACCTGAGACTGTCCAGAAGAGGGTCTCTGAGGAGGAGATAAAGGACATAGAAAAGGAGATATAAGATGTTAAAGGCACACTTTTATTCAGTCATTTAATAACATTTTATGAGCAATTTAATGAACACTGACTCCAAGCCTGCTTCATCAGTTTTCCTAAGTTCTGCCATGTGGAGAAATTGATGAAGCAAGCTGTCAAGTGAGGCAGTTGCAGGTAAGACTCAGGGCCCATAAACATGGAAATCTCTGAGCAGGAATCTTGGGTGGTTTACAGCAGCTGGGAAGGCTTACCTGGAGTTTCAATAAAAGGCTCTGGAGAGAGGGATGAATCCTGCCAATGGCAAATTCTTGGATATTTGGGCTGCTAGCAACTTCACAAGCTTGATTTTTCCCTTACAGCAAGGGTTTAAGGAAAGACTAGGAGAGTTATGAATTGCATGTCCCTCCTAGGATCAAGGGAAAAATCAATCTTTAAACCACAAGATAAATAAGTCAAGTACCTCTTAAGTTTAATACTAATAAAGACACTTTTTTCTATCCTTCATATTCCAATAATTTAATCTTCCTGGGACTCTAGTTGCCTTTGGCAAAGAAAAGAGCTTACATTACTGAAAAATATCTGCCTCTCATAAAAATCAGGTTTTAAAATTTTTTGTCCACCCAATAATGATAAGTATATAAAGCCATTATTCTTTTATTGATTGGACACTACATCTAGGAATATAACTGTCCATATGTCAACTCATAATGGATCCCAGCACTACCCAGAAATCAAAATGATCTAGTCCATAGACCTCAGCTGTCTGCTTCTGGTGGCAGATATGTCACCATAGTGTGAATTGTGGATGGCTAGATGTCAGCAACCTGGGAATCTTAATAACTCTCTTCCCTGTTGAGGGAGCAGCCTTCTGCATAAAATGGCTTCTATAGGATGTGCAGAGAGGGAGAAAGTATAATGGCTAGAATGCTGGTGCCCTCAGAATCTATATTTTCCCAGCAACTATTTGCTTTATATTCATCCTATTGACAGCTAACAAATCAGCAAGCTGGTTGTAAATATCTGTTTTGATGCGCTAAAAATCAGGTTTCTGTGCCCACAAGGCTTAAAACCAGATGTTAGATCAGGGTAAGTCACCAAATCTATGCTGATCGACCAGAGGCCTCTTAGGGACACAGCAAGAAGGAAGCCGTCTTCCATAGTTACACATTTTTCTCTCACCCTGTCAGTCTTCCAACTGGGGCAACTGGGGCAATAAAATCAGTGAATGCCATTCTAAGTTCTTCCATGCCCAAAGAATATTATCAGATTAACTTTCTGCAAAAGACAATATGATAAGTGGCAGATTTATTAATGAGTGCAACAAATATAGAGTACCTGTTGTTATATGCAAAGCACTGTATTGGTGTGGTGAAGTCCAGGCTGAAAAGAATAGAGTGTCAAACCTCGGAACTTGCAGTCCAGGACAGGAGATACATACACAATAATAATTCTCTTAAGAGGCAGACTATCCCAACTGCTGTAATAGGAGCATAAACTACACCGTATGGAGAAAGAAAAAAATTAATTGCAACTAGTGCGTCAGTGACGACTTCTTGCAAGACATGCTGAAGTAAGACAAGGACATGGGGCAAGCATCATGATTAATTTTTCCTGCCTATGATGAAAAATGCCAAGATAAAAACAGTATAGTAAGAACAGGAGGGACTCCATCTTAGGGCTAAGATTCCATTTTAAAAAACCAGGGAGTTAGGAGGTAAGATTCCTAACATATTCTTTGGTAATCAAACAATAACCACCCTATCTTAGGGCACGACAAGCAGTCCTAAATGATATGTCCTCACTGCCTGAGGGAAACTATTATCTTAGACAAGAATAGGATCAATAAACTCCTTGTGTTAAGTTTATCTTACAGAATTATCTAGAGGACTGACTGTGGGTAGTGACATAATGTCTCACTGGAGAGAGACATGTAAGACCACTACTCAAACCTATGCCAAACCACCCCCTCCGCCCTTTGCCCCATTCTTGAAAGCCTTAAAAGACAGAATCCTAAGCCCTTAAATGTACCTCCTCTCTGAGGTTGCCTGCACTTGCCTTTCTTCAAGGGTGTATTTTTTAAATAAAGCCTTCTCACTGCTAAACTTACTGTGTTTTATCTCTGCACTCTTCCAGTGGTATATGTCTTTGTTACTTTGTTATTTCATTCTATTTTCCAGACTTAAGCACAAGTCTTCACTCTGTCTCTGTCTACTCCAGATAAGTAGAGAGGGGCTACTGAGAGCTCTAATTTGGGCTTTTAAGTTCCGTCACCTGGTGACCTGGACAGCAATGCAGCTGTATGATCATGCTCTTTAGTAGCCTGCCCACAAATCTCCTTTGCTCTTGGGAAGTTCTCAGAACATAATCTCACTCCATCCAGTGCTCCACAGCTCCCCCAAATCCTGGGGTGGTAGAGGCTTAGTCTCAAAGCTGAGCAGATCCAAGCAGAGCTTGATCTTTAGGAGTTGACAAGGGATTTGCCCTATGCCAAGCAGTTCAATGCACTTGCCCTTCCTTTCTCTGCTCTTCCTTGCTCTCTGCTGCCTGTAAGGCACTGCCATTTCCTGCTACTCTCGCTTTAATGAATTCCTTCCTTACCTACAACACTCATCCGACTTGTTTGAGAATTCTTTCTCGTTCAGAGTCAAGACCCTCTGCCGTCCTGGTTAAAGTTTCTTCCAGTGCTTCACCTAGTCACAGGGAGAGACCTCCCCAGACACAGCTGACTCTACAAGATGCTGTGGCCAGAGCTGCAATCTAGGCAAAGGGGTGTTGGCTTAAAAGTCTGGGAACAGGCCTTCTTTGTGGACCTTGGCAAGCATGCCATGGAACTTATGGCCAGATGGCTGAGTGAGAGACAGATAGGGAGGACTCTGGATTCTAGACTATGGAGTCTGAGAGTGCAGGGGGGCTTTGCCTCCATCCCTCAAGGTTCCTGTAGCTGGCCCAAGTATCAAATCAACATGAGACAGATTAATAGGAGAAAATAAAATGGGGAAGCCATAGACCTGGATTCCCAAGACAGTCAGGGACAAGGAGGTATATATGTCATCCTGAACCAAGTAGGAGGGGGCAGGGGTCTGAGACTTTAAATGAAAAGGGGAGCAATTCCCAGGAACATGCAAAGAGTAAATGTTTGGTAAGCAAATAACTGATGGACCACACATTAACAATGGAGGGGTGGGGTGCTGGCACAGAGAGGAATTTTGAGACTTAGCCTCCCTGTCTACCATACCTAGTGTACATTATAATACTGTTATCTAAATATTCCTGGAGTAGGTCCTCTATCCAAATTCTTTTTATGCAGGTAGAGGGTGGGAGATCAGAGTTTCTTTCTGAGTCTTTTGGGCCTTGATTTTTCTCAATTCTGACATAATCAGCATGTCAAAGTGGCACCTCTATGGGCAGTCTACCCTTGGTCCCTATACCCTATGTAAGTAATTGTGATTAGTTTTATTTTACACCACCATAGTTGTGGCTTTTGAGCTCCTCCTATAAAGAAAGACATATCAGTCCAATTGACATATGTTAGTATGCAGTTATGTAGGAACAGATATACATCAACAATCAAGGATCTTCCTCCTCATTCCTTTCATTTGGCTTGTGTCCACTGAACGGTTTAGTCCACCTAAATTAAAACCTCTAAACTCAAGATCATCCAAGGTATGAGTCCCATAAGCACCCAAGGTTTCCCAGCAGAGGGGAAAGACGCCACCTTTTGTATCTGACGGCAACAGGAGACATGCCTAGAAGCCTACACCTGGTGGGGTTTTCTCAGCTACTCAGAAAGGCCCCTCTGGCTCCTTCAAAAAAAGGGTCTTCCTCAGCCCTTCGAGCCTCAATCTGCCCGGGATGCATAGATCCCAACGGCTCTGGGGAAAATCCCTAAAAACCCTCGGAGGCCGGAGATGAGCGGCAGTAGCGGCACAGCAGCCAGGAAGTTCTGGTTCTTCCAGCTGCCCCGGGTTTCCAGCTTGAACTCTTCCTGGAAACGCTTTCCTCACCGCTTCTCTTGCGAAATCTAGCGGTCCCTCCCTCCGCTCTCGGGCTTCTTATACCCGGGAGAGCAGCGGCCCGCAGCCCGGAGCTGGAGCGCGAAGAAGCCTCGCCGCCCCCGGCCGGCCCGCGCGCCCCGCTGCAGCTGCCTAGACCGTAGCCGCCTGGAAGGCACCTCGCCGGCAGGTGGGTCACGGTGCTGACATTTGCCTTGTCCCTCCCGCCACGCGGCCCCCCTCCCTTACCTGCTTCAGCCCGCCTGGAGCCCCTGCTCCCAGGACCCCACTGCCCAACCCCGCTCGCCCTCGGAAGTGGCTCTCTGGCAAAGTCCCCACGGCCTCCGCGGCCGCCTCCGGAGCCACCTAGAGGTGGCGCGCGATTACTTAAGCAATTCAGCAAGCTTCGAGCTTCCAGTTTTATAGCTCATCTCCGCCCCAGGATGCAAAGAAGCCTAAAGGAGGAGGACTTGGGGGTTTGAACTCTTCTTTGTATATTCTGGATAATAGCAATCTGGCGGCGCCCATGAGAAGGGAACCTGATAAAACGTGGTTTTGGCAGTCTCCTCAGTGTCAGATCTTGACCACGAGCTGAAATTTGCCCTGAGATGTGCAACCATCACCGATCTTGACTTAAATTTCCTTGCATAGTTTACTGATTGCTTTTCCAGAGAAATATTGTTTGAAATGTAATTTTTAGTGAAGAGTAAATAAAGTCTCAGTTCCCTGTGTGTGTCCAGAGGCAGCTAGAAGGTAGTTTTTATCTGGATGGTAATTTGGGAACTTTCTTTAAAAGATGCCTGGTGTGCTGAAAAGTGAACTGGTTGCACAATAGGGAGGGTGGTGTTGGAGAATTCTGTTCCTACTTCTAACTAGAACCTCAACACCTTGGCCTCAGTCTCCACATATGTAAATAAAATGCTATTGGACCAGATAATCCACAGAGTCCAAATCTAACAGGTGAAAATCCATGCTTGCAGAAATATATTGGAAATCTCATTAATGCTATAAGTATAAACAAGTAATTACTTTCTTCCTGATAATGCAGGTTTCATTTTTATATGGAAACTATCCAGCTGTGGAGATTGTCTCTTCCCACAAGAGTATATGAGACCCTACACATATATCATTCAGAGAATACTCTCAGCTTTCAAAACTGTTCTTCAGCCTTGCTATGTGAGAATGTCCTAGTCCCTATAAACGGCAGTCATATAAATGTCACTCAGATGAAAGAACATTTTTTCTGATACAGTAGGTATAATTTTATAAAATGGCACATTTATTTGAGGCAGTAACTTTTTTGAGATATGGCCTTTCACAAGGCCCTGAGTTTTTCAGAATGCTGTGATTTACTGTGGTATGAAACTCACCTGCATGGCAAACACTGTCAACCCAGAAAACAGGATGAAGCACTCCCTATTTATCAAGCTTCAAGGTTGTAAAGTAAATGGTACATGTGTATAGAGAAATTGGGTCATAGCACTTTCTCCCTTCGGCAAAGTTTATGATTCTGCTGAAGTTTACACTGCAACTTCAGGTTCGGAAGCCAGTGTGTAACAAGGCCTGACCCCTACCTTGAGAACAGTTTTCAGACTTCTGTCTTGCTTCAGCTTGCTAACTACTGTTAGAAGTAACCAAATGAATGTTTATAAGCCTATTAATAAGCCAAAACCCCTGAGCCCTGAGCCTTGTTCTGAACACTTAAGAAAAATAGATTCATTTGTCATAGAGTTTCAAAATTGAAGAAACTCTGAGCAGTCACTCTGCATTTCTCTGTCTCCTGAAGGATCACTACTACATCCATCATTACAGTATTAAAAGGATATAGATTCTCCTTGTAAAGTCTCTGGAGTAGTTGATTCTGCTGGCATGCTCGGAAACACCACACAGTTTCATGATCCTCAGCAACTAGTTCTCTTTACAAGCCATTTGGATCTTTTGTCTATTGCTATTTAAAAACAATTTCCTTTTAAAATCTTAAGAAGGCTAATAAGCTTCTGGCAAAAAAAGCACAATTGCCCTTCAATCTTGAAAACTTGCCAGGGTAACCATGTAAGCTGGTTTCCTCTGGATTGTCCTCCAAGGAAAAAGTCATTTTTTAAGTGTCAACATCCACATCCTACCTACAATTCCTACTATAAGAATCTGGGACAGGCTGCAGATAATGGAGTTTCCTGGGTGGGATTTTTTATTTTTAAGTTGTAGGTAGGCCAAAAATAATAGAAATAAGATTGATAAAGACAAGGCCTCTGAAGTCACCTGTTCTTTGTACATCCAAAGAGAATGGGTCACTAGTTAATTAGGAAAACTTTCTGAGCAGTTCCACATGATATGGAACTCAAGATAGTTTGAATGGCTTTTAGGTCAAATCTAAAATGATTTGAATTTACACTTATTCTTTTGTTGAGAAGAAGTCAGTCCTGGAAGAAATAAAGCTAAATAAATAACTACAGGATAATTAATGATCAAAACAACATATAAGAAAACATACTTGGCCTATAATACATAAACAATTTGTTCTCCCAAAATCATTAATGAAAAAAGAACAAAGAATACTTGCCCTGTTTGAAGATGATCTTTCAGAAATATGTCACCACAAAAAGAATGCAGTATTTACTAAAAGAAATATTTTCACCCTAATTAACTAGACAGGACATTGACATCCTAATCTAAGTGCTTTCCACAATGTTCTAGAAGAGTTTATTCACCCACATATGGAGAGGTCTTAACATATTGTACTTTGTCAGTTGCATGTTTCCAAAAACTTATTTTGAAAGAAATATGTTTCTTTTAAATGTAGATTATTGATCAATCCTAATATCAGGCTGAAGTAAAGTTCAATTGTCATTCTTAAAAGGAAGGAAAACATTTGCAAGAGGTGATTTTGAAAAGCTACAAACTATAATTCTGAATAAAAAAAAAGCTAAGCGGTAACTTAATAAAACTATACCGCACACCTCTCAGAGTGTTATTAGAATACAATTGAGATACTCTCTTTTGCCTCAGCTCCAGATAGTGAAGGGGAAAAATGGCATTACCAGCCGATGCAGGGGCACCTGTCAGGTCTTCAGAGGAAATGGCGCCAACACCGAAGGGTGGGAGTCGGAGGAGCGGGCAACTAACAGTTCACGCTGATCATGCACGTTTCATCTGCACCTGCTCTTTTCACAGGGGGCAGACATAGCGTTGAGCCCAAGTTTAAACGGTGGCTGAAGCAATTTTTCACCAACTTTGGTAAACTTTCTTGTCCTGTTCCTCAGGCAGGTTAGTGCCCCTTTTCTGGTGTGGGATCTACTCTGCGCATCCCTCTGCTCTGGTCCTCACACATTGTATTGTAGCAGTTTTATTATGTGTCTGCATCCTCCCCGATACTGTGGTCCCATGAGGGCAAGTTCTGAAGTAAAGAAGGAAAAGGAAAGCAGAATGGAGTTTTCCCCATCAGAAAGGATGGAGGAGTGGGATCAGATCCACAGCAAACCTCCTCTATCTCCAAAATATTAATAGATAATTCTCAGTGGTCTCAATGTGAAGATAAATGACTATTCATAGGGCAGTTAATAGATAATTCTCAGTGGTCTCAATGTGAAGATAAATGACTATTCATAGGAAATTTTTATGTGAACAAACTTAATTCAAATTGAAATGGTCAAATCACTTTCTAAATATCTCTGACAACAATAGTAGCCCTAGAAAAGCAAAACTAAATACTGTGTGGGTTGCGGCAATCACCAAATTATCCAATAAAGAAATGCTCACGTAGTATGTACAATCTGTGGGAAGGAAGAAGTTTCCTCCACCCCTCAAGGTTCTTCTAGTTGGCCTAAGAATCAAATTGACATGAGACAGTTTAATAGGAGAAAAAAAACAAAGTCTAATTACATATGTTCAGGGAAGCCATAGACCTGGATTCCCAAGACAGGGACAATGAGGTATATATGTCATCCTGAACCAAAGAGAAGGGGTGGGAGTCTGAGACTTCAAAGGAAAAGGGGAACAATTCACAGGAACATGGAAAGAGTAAATGTTTGGTAAAGAAATAGTGGGCCACACAGAAACAGTGGGGGGGTGGGGAGAGTGTGTGGCACAGATGAATTTTAACAGGCCTTATCCCTCCCTGTCTACCATACCTAGTTTACATTATAATATTGTTATCTAAGGTGATAACTCTCTTCCTGGACTCTTTGTCTGCAGTTGCCGGGGTTGGAGGTCAAAAGTTCTGAGTCTTTTGTGTGGCTTTCAGCTCAAAATAATCTGCATGTCACAATGGCACATCTTGGGGCAGCCTGCCCTTGGTCCCTACAAAAGCCAAACGCCACCCACTCAGTGAGAGTTTTTTTTCTGATGGTGGAAATCCAGGTCCTGGTCCTGACGCTGAATCCTTGGTGAACCACAGATTTGTAAGAAGCTGTTCAGATTTAGAATGTGAACAGACATCAAGGTAAATTAACTCAGACATGACTGAATCCCTGACCTTGTTGTCATCACGAGCCTCAGGCTTTAATCAAATGAATGACCAGCCCAGCCAATGCATAATGAACCTACATGATGACACTCCTAGCTTGGGGTATCATAAGACAATCTTCATCTGTCTTGACAGAGGCAGCTGGGATCTAAATAGGAAAACATGTATCAGTAAGATTTTTAATTAAAGTAGAATTTTTCACGAATGAACTGAAATTAAAAATAAACAATTTCCTCTTACAATTATTTAATTATACAATTAAAATAGATAATAGAGTCCTGCATTACCTTGCTCTTTGGTAATTCTTTGGGTATAGTAAAATTTTGCAAACAGAATACCTGCAGTTGCAGCTCATGCTAAGTCTGGTTATTAGCAGTTTGTGTGGAAGTATTTATCCCCATAGATGGTTACTGTAAAGTTTATGTTTAGTTATGCTCTTGTGACTTGATCATACTGTCAAAGATTACTGTTCCCTTTGTGTCATTCTATCAACTAGCATAAAAACTGATCGTTAGTAAATTTGTTGCTGTAAGATATACATTTTCTTACAAAACAAGAAATAATCAGTTTTTCAGCAAACATCCTGCAATGGTTTCTTTATTTAGATTAAATGCTATAAATGATAGATTTCCATTAATCTGTGGCTATTACTAACAGAGCTACTTCTAACTGCAAGGCTAAAATAAGAAATATCATATTTTCAAATAACATTTGTAGACTGAAGATCGATCTCACAAAAAGACAACAGCAGAAAAATCCATTGATTATGGGCATATTAAATATTTAGTAAACTGCAATCAGTGGTCTTTTTTAAAACCAAGGTCTTCTAGTTTTGTACTATAGTATATACCTGTCAGTACAGTGACTGTAGTGGGGTGTGTGGGGGGGACTTGATAATAGGGGGGTCTAGTAACAATAATGGTGCTCAAGTGATTGTACATCAACGATACCAAAATAAATAAATAAATGAATGAATGCAAAAAAATATATATATATATATACCTGTCAGTAAAAGAATATGTGCTTAAGTGTGAACATGCTTGCTTTCTCTAAAGAGCCTAGGTCTCACTAAATACAAAATAGCAAGATGAATAAATTGGGTGGGTTCATGTGTTAGAGTAAGGTTTTTAAATTTTTGAAAATATTTTTTGCTTTCTAGTTGTCCCTGGGATATGTTAAAACAAATGCTCTGAATCACAACAAGACTGGCATAGGGGCAGAACTCCCTTCTTGATGAAAGGAAATGTTTTGGTGATGGGCTTCAGTTTATTACAAATATGTTATCATGTCATCTAGAGCTTTCAAGTTGAAATTCAGAAGGAATAGAACAGAAGAAAGAACTTTTAAAAATCCGTTTGCAGGCATCAAATTAAAATTAAAAACTCTTGTCCCATCTTATAAACTTTACAACTGTTGTTTGTATTCTAACTCCCTGGAAAGGCGCCAAGCCAGGTCACTGAGTTTGTGTGGTAAACCAGTGGAGGGGGTGGGGTATCTAATGGGGGTGCTACCCGCCAGAGGAATTCAAAATCTTGCACAGACAATCATTTCAGAATTCAATGCTGAATTCTCAGATGGAAAAAGGGGCAGAGTGTCTTTAATAATGATTTCATCCAAATGATGAGATGTTGTATGGCGCTATGTAAAGGTTGCTACTAAGCCATCCCAGAGTAGATTTGCGGGTAGATTTAATCAAACTAACTTTGTGGCTTATGAAAGACAATTCTTCAAGATTTCCTTGAGGGAGTGGCCAAGCAAAGCTTGCCTGCAATCCCGGTCTTCGGGCTGGCTCCCCTTCACTCTTTCCTTGAGGGGCCTGAACACTCATTCTTGCCTCTGGTGTGAATTCTGGCCTTCCAGACCCAGCCAATGATTACTTAGGGGAAAAAACTGTGAAGTACATGCTATGTTTCTGCAACCCCCTTTATAACCTCATCAATACCATGTTCTCCCTCTGTCCTTCCCCTCCCCTCCATCCCTCTCCAAAAAAGATAATCTTATCTTTTTCTATTTCCAGTGCCTCTCAGACCTGGGTGCTGCTTAGACTTGATTGTTTTGAGGGGTTGGTTTGGTATTTTTAAATACAGATGTCTGGGCTTTACCTTAGACCAGGTGATCCAGAATCTAATGCTAGTGGTGCCCTAGCATTTAATAGCTGCCCACCTGATTTTAATGTGTGACCAGGGACGAGAACCCGTGTAGCAGGTCACTAACCGAAAGCTAACAGGCAATGGTTCATAATCTTGGCTCTACAGTAGAATCATCTGGGGGAGCTTTTAAAAAAACAAAAACAAAAAAAACAATGCCCAGGCTCTACCCCAGAGCAATTGATTCAGACTCTGCAAGAGTCTGGACATCAGTATTTTGTAAAAGCTCTGCATGAGATTCTAACATGCAGCACAGTTTTGAAAATGACAGGTTTCTCCCATAATCCTTTGGAGAGAGAGCCTTAGTGATTCTGAAAAACTGCTTTGATGATGGATTGAAAGACTGGAAAGAGTGCCAGGAAGATGTCTGTCTGTCTGTAACTCACATGTGCCCTCACCTTCCATTCCCCTCCAAACTAAACCTGTCTTTGGCTACTTATGGATTTATTATGGCTCCCTGCACACCATTTTACTCAAAATTATGTGTTGTGATGATGATGGTTTAGTTGTTTTTATTATTACCTCCAAACCTTTCTTATGTGAAACATTTCTTGCACTTTTAGTTTGTGTCATTATGTAAAACTGCATGAGCTAGGAAACAAATAAGACTTTAATAATGTGTGTAACTAAGATCAAATCTTTACATAAAAGAAGTTACCTTAATTTATATTTTCAGTGGATTTCTCAGGATAAAAGATATAAGAGGCCTATCTCTTTCCTTTCAGGCCTATCTGCACCAGAGAGAGAGAGGAAGATTTTCTTTCCCTTTTCTTTAACAACTGGTCCTATATCCGTACGTTTTTATATATTTTCCTCTTCATTCTTTGAAAACATCAGGGGAAACAAATGGTCCATTTCCCAAGAGAGAGGCAAGAAAGTGCTCATCTTTTAGAAGGGGCATTGTGGGGTTGTTGAACCTTGGTATTTTTACTAAGAGGAATGGTGAATAGCATCTATACCAAAGCATATAGAGGGGAGAGAGGTCAATTTGCTCCTGACTGCTAATACACATAGGACCGCAATATTTCATTTTGTTGTATTCTCCATATGAGGCATATACAGAAATATACTGCTAGGATGGAAAGAAGTCCATCATATAACTTTAAGTTTGTATCCATTTATCAGATCTATGTGCACTGCTATTATGCATTAATATGAATTAATATTTTAATAAAGCCTATGATTGTCTCCCAAACAAAATAAATAGGTTGCATTGTATTTTTGGAATATGTTAAAAATCATTGAGTTGTGAAATATGAGCATTTAAAAATAGAACTTTCATAGATATGGAAAAGATTATCCTAAAACTTATATTGAAAGGCAAAGGAAATAGAAAATCTAAAACAGTTTGGAAAATAAAGTGAGAATAATCAGTCTACCCAACTTTAAGACTCACTATATAACTATAGTTATCAAAACCACATGGAATTGGCAGAGGGCAGACACATAGCTCAATGAAACAGAATAGAGAACCCAGAAACAGACCCACATATGTGCAGACAACCAATTTTCAACAGAGGTACAAAAGCAATTCAATGAAAGAAGGATGGTCTTTTTAACACATAATAAAGTAATTAGATATTCACAGGCCAGAAAAATAATAATAATAATGAACTTTGGCTTAAACCTCACACTTTATACAAACATGAGCTCAAAGTGGGTAATAGATTTAAATGTAAAATTAAAACTATTCTTTGAGGAGAAAATATTCAGGACCTAGGATTTGGTGAAGAATTCTTAGGCATGCCATCAAAAGCACAATCCATAAAAGAAAAAGCCAATAAACTGTATTTCCTTAAAATTAAAAACTTTTGCTCTGTGAATGACCCTGTTCAGACAATGAAAAAATAGCTACAGATGGAGAAAAAATTTGAAAACCACATATCTGACAAAGGACTCATATCTAGAGTATATAAAAAGTCAACAGTTGAAAAACAAGTCAATTAGAAAATGGCAGAAGACAGAGACTTTCACCGATCAGGACTTACTGGTAGTAAATAAACCAATGAAGAAGTCCATACAACGGACTACCACTCAGCAATAAAAAGGAGGGAACTATTGATAAAGGCACCAACTTGGCTGGATCTCAGGGCATTATGCTAAGTGGAAAAAAGCCAATATGTAAAGGTTACATTTTGAGTGATTTCATTTACATAACAGTTGCAAAGTGACAAATGTATAGAGTTAGAGAACAGATTAATGGTTCCCAGGAGTTAGGGGAGGCTGAGGGGGGTAAGTATGACTATAAAGGGATTGTGCTTTGGAATAGTTCCGTATCCTGTTGGGTGGATACATGAACCTACTACACAAGGGATAAAATGACACAGAACTACACACATGCGTTGTCTGATGTCAGTTTTCCAGTTTTGACACTACTATAGCTATATAACAAAATCTAAGCATTGGAGGAAATGGTGAAGGATGCACAGGACCCTCTTGTACTGTCTTTATGACTTTCTGTGAATCTGTAGTTATTTCAAATAGAAAGGCTTTTTGTTGAGAGCTTGATCAGTTAAGTGTAAATATTTAAAATATGCAGTTTTTGTAATCTTGTTTTGGACATTTCCATGTTTTTAATATGCTAGAATCTTCTTAAGCTGGAAGTGGCCTGGGCTTCTCTGATCTCTGACCTCTGGGAGGGCAGAGAAGTTGAAATGCACTAGCTACTATGACCTTCACATCTTCCTGGGATGCCTAGTTGGGAACATCCCAGAAAAATGTGGCCACAGATCCTCAGGCCTCACGTGGGATCTGCAGACAGTGGGAGATGATGGGCAAGACTCCACATGACCCACACCCGGTCTCCCTCTTATGCACCCCCCCACCCCACACTCACACGCATGCTCACAAGCTCCTCAGTGGTGGCTGCCTTCCCAGTCATCTTTGCCACCTTTGAATCTGCGTCACTAATTGTCAGTCTCTAATCTATATAAACATCCTTGTGGGATCATTTTACCTGTCTTGGCCCTCAACGTAAGGAGCTTCTCCGGGAAATGCTTCCATTAAGAGGCAAAACCGGTCCTGGAGATTTTCCAAACCAGGAGATTCTCTTGATGTGTTTGCTGTTACATACCTGAGGCTTGTAAAGAACTGAAGGAAGCAGAGGAGATCACTACATTATGTTATAACTATTTTAACATCTTTCCTTTAATAACTCTACTTCCTGTTTACCACCTTTCTTATTTTCTTTACTCCTTCCACCCTACAGCTAAGAGTAAAATAGGACTAGGAAACTTTTTTTAAGTCTTTGTACAAGAAACCTTACCACCTCCATGAACCCATGTTTACACATGGGAGCTATTTCGAGTTACAAATTGTCTGAAATGGGCATTACTTCCTTCTTTACATAGTAGATACTGTAAAATGAACCCTCGGCCTGAGGTCCCTTGTGGGTTAGAGTATGCATACATGTCATTTTTATGAACTCTTATTATTAGGATATTTTTCCAAGAGTTCAAAATTCTTCCAAAGAGTAACTGTTTTTTACATGTTATTTCATCATCCCAGTTATAGTAATCTTAGCTCTGATCATTTTTTTCCAAAAAGAAGTAATAAAATATCATATCTGGGTTGATTTGCAAGCAGAACCTATGACAAAGGCTTGTGTACAGATAGTTTATTAGGGAAGTGATTCCAAGGAACCAGAAGTAAGGGTCCTGGGGCATAGCCAGGGAAGGTGGGAAAGTCAGGACAATAGCATGTTAAGTTGGTCCTGCTGTAGATGAGCAGCGCTGTATTCCACTGGGCCTTCCTGAGGAGTCCCCTAAGATGTGTCAGAACTATGTGCCAGCTGATGAAAAGGGAAATACTTCTCCATGGATCCTGTCCCCCACTGGTCTCTGGTGGCCCGTGGGTTGTCCACATCTGAGGGCACAGCAGGCATGGATACTGGAGAAGTCTCAGGGCAAGAACTGAAATACAAGTCATGGGACCCCAAAGTGAGTCTGTTGGGCAGTGGAAGCTGAGCAGAGCTCAATTACTGCCCAGGGCCTGGAAATAGAACCAGGACGATTTGAAGAGGAGCTCCAGATGTGGCCGACATGATTATCAACCTTAGAACTTCTATGACTTGATATGGAGTAACTCACCACTCCATGGAATAACTGTATTCCTTCGATTAAGACACCCAGTGATATTTTAATATCTCCTTACTGTTTTTGTATCTTCAATTTTCCCAGTGATGTCTCTGAAGGTTTAAGAGTGAGAATAAATTTTAATGGTTGCGTAACAGCCCAAGTGTGTTACGCTGGATTGTCAAGCTGCATTTTTAAGAGGAAGATATTAAAATAAAATGTGAAAATTACAAATGAGAGAAATCCACATGAGTTGTTTTGACATCTATGTTTTGATAATTCATATGCTCTAAAGCCATTTCATATAGGGTTTTACTTATAAGAAATAAGCCAGGAAAGCAGAAGCTTCTTAAGAGTTAATAAATATATTTCAGATAAAATTTATGTATTTCCAATAGTTACAGTTACAAAAAACATATCTAACCTTTCATTTACAGAAGTTTAAGGTTGCATTAATTAGATAATTGATTAATTAGATTGATTAATAACCAATTGATTACTATGTCACAAGAACCGTTTTTAGACACATTAATTCATCTGATCCTCACCTTGCCTGTAAAGTAGGTACTATCATTCTCTCATTTTAAAGATGAAGAAACTGAGACACAAAGAGTCTGAGTCACACTGCCCAAGGTCACACTGCTAGTGAGAGGTGGAGCAAAAAATAGTACTGTATAGTCAACATCTTCATTTAAAAAAATAAGTTTATGGCAGGTTAGGATAAATGAATGTAGTGGCCAGATGGTCAAACAGAGTGGAATCCCTCTCTCTTGCAAAGATAAAGATGACCCAAGTGAGAATGTCAGTTAAGAATTATCCATCTCATCACAGGACACCATGAGGGGATAGCCAGACTGACACTCTTTCAACACACAAAGTAGTTCTACAAAGTAGGATAAGGCATCATTCAGCAGTTTGAGAGTTTGTGTTGGTAACAAGTTGTTCATTGATTAGCAACTAACCAACATAATGCAAGTTGCTAAACTAGTTTGCATTTGTAGGTGGTATTAAGAATTTTTCAAAGGCACAGTTGTGTTCCCATATGATAGAGCCTGATCATCTCCACGTATTCCATATGTGGTCGTGCCCTTCTCTGACACAGTACAGGGTATCAGTCACCAACTAGTTTAAGACATGATTCAGTGTGATTATTCAGACTTTCTACTGGAAATACAGGAAAGTCTTGCATTCCTTGTCCCTTTCTTCCATGACTTCTGAATATCCACAAAGTTCTGAATGGTCTGCTTGTGATATAGGTGCACAACTTCTGATTAACTAGGTAAAGATCCAACTGTTTTCCATCGGCTAAAATGGAAAGGGGAAATTTCTGAAATCCCATTAAAAAGGTGCAAGCTTCCTATGCTCTACAATCTGCATGAAATCCACCATGCAGGAATTGAAGAGTGATTATGTCTGATTTGAAATTCCATATTGAATGCACTGAGTTTAACTTTAAACCCATTCAGGTAAAAGAAATATTGTCCTTATTGCATCCTTCCCCACTTCTCTCCTCTTCTTTCTCTTCCCCAGTGGTTACGCTTTAATCATTCCTCTTCCTTTTCACTGTGTGTCTCACACTGTTCCTGGCATGAAGTAAACCTCTGCATCAACTCCTCCATTCACCCTTCTGGTATCACTCAACAGAGTTTACCAAGAAGTATCTAGTCCATGAAAGTCAGTGCTTTTCTTAGCAGTGAGGATACCTCACTGAACAGAGATCAACAACACCAACAGAAATTAAATGCTAAGTGTTTGGAAGAAAAGAATTTTTGAGAAAAATTCAGTACTGAAAGAAGAAATAATATCCTCCAAAAGTATAGATATAACCCAGATTAGCTTATTAGATCATAGAAACTTAGAGAACATTTGGTTTATTTTTAGTTTAAATTTCACCAACTTTTAAAAAGTAACTCAGCTACATGGTTTATAATATCTCAGTTTAGTTTTAACTTGGATTTCTTTTATTTTGGGGCAGGTTAAGAATCTTTTGCCATGTTGAGATGTACACTTCCTTAGGATAAACTGTCAGCTCCATAGCCTTTGCCCAATTTTCTAATGGGCAATTTTTTTTTTTATTGGCTTGTATGAGTTAAAAATATTTTTTCAGTTTGGTTACCTTCTGACTTTGCCTACAATGGTCTTTGCTTTGTAGGTAATATTTACTTCTGTTTAATCACATTTATCCCTTTTTTCTTTAAGGGTGTCAGGGATTTGTAGTATATGAAAGAGCCTTTCCCCCTCTAAGACTATAAAAGAATTCTCCATAGCTTCTTCTAGTTCTATTATAGTCCCATTTTTTTTAAGTTTTTTAAATCTTTAATATATTTTCAATTTACCTTGTGGTGAAGTGGAAGCATAGGTTCAACTTTTTCTTACAATTGGCTATTTAGCAGTCCCAACACTAACTACTCAATAAACTATCTTTTTCTCGTTGACCTGAGATGTCATCTTTATCATATGTGTTAGGTCCATTTCTGTATTTTTTTAATTCTATTCCACTGTTCTAGGATAGTGCCATATTATTTCATAATTTTAGCTTTATATTTTAATATTTAATTGACTAGCCCCCTATTTACTACCCCACCTTTCAGAATTTATACATTAAATTAGGGAAAACTGACATCTTTATGAACTTGAGCCTTCCCATCCAGAAACATACTGTACATTTTCATTTATATATATATCTTCTTCTCTGAGTCTTGGGGGAATTTAAAATTTTTCTTCTTGTACTTCTTGTACATATCTTGTCATACTGTTAAGTTTATTCCTAAATATTTTCTCTATTTTGTGGCAGCCATAAGTAGACAGCCCTTTCTTCTATAAAATCTTCAAACTGGTTTGTTCCCAGACAAGATGTTGAACTGTTTTTATAGGTATGGAACTTTTTTAGTTGACTTTCTTGAGATTTCCAAGACTACAATTTGATCATCTGCAACTCCTTTTGAAGATCTGTACCTCTATATTTCTTTCTCTGGTCCAGTTGTGTTAGCTAGAATTTCCACACAATAATATCTAAAGTGGTCATAGCAGTTATAGTTGTCTGGTTTATGACTCTATTGGGAATGTTTCTAGTAACTCTCTTTTAAACATGGTATCAGATTTTAGGTTGAAAGATACACTTTATATGCTAAGGAAATATCCTTCTTTTCCTTTTTTATTATTAATCAAGAATAAACACAAATTTTAACATATGTCCACTTGGCATACATAAATATGACTGAATTTTTCTCCTTAAATATTTTTATATGGTAAGTTATGTTGATAGTTTCTAAAACTGAAGTTACAGAACTAATCTTTGCATTCCCAGAAGAATCCCCATCGATCAACAGGTAATTTCTCTTAACAAGTTGCTGGATTCTGTTTGCTAATGTTTTATTGGGGATTTCTGTATTACTAACGTAAGTGAATTGGTCTATAATTTTCTCATTAGTGCATTCTTTGTTAGATTTTGCTCTGAGAACTTTTAGAACTATAACTGTTCAATAATGCAACATCACAGAAACACATCCCGTAGTTAAAACTGTTTTGGTTTTTCATTTCATCTTTTTACCCAGCAGAAGAGGTTTTTCACCAATGATTTTGTTTAATAAGACACATATGAGAATACATATGATCGTTTTCACTCCTTCCAAATTCTGTGAGGAGTAGACTTAAAATAATTCATTAGAAGACTGGAACAATGTGAGTCAATCACTATTTCTTGGATATAATTCTCATTACTTTTCCCATGCCCAGAACATTCATATTTTATTGGTTATTTGTGTTATTACCTTTCAGTTATGGAGAAAACTTCTACAGATGCACTTCCTCTTACTGTGAATTCTTTAGAAAAGCAAGAGGTCATATGTATTTTTGGAACTGGAGATTTTGGAAGATCACTGGGACTTAAAATGCTCCAATGTGGTTATTCCATTGTTTATGGAAGTCGAAAGCCCCAGATGTCCAGTCTGTTGCCCAATGGTGCAGAGGTCTTGAGCTATTCCGAAGCAGCCCACAAATCTGACATCATAATCATAGCAATCCACAGGGAGCATTATGACTTTCTCACCGAACTAACTGAGGTTCTCAATGGGAAAATACTGGTTGACATCAGCAACAACCTCAAAATCAATCAGTATCCAGAATCGAATGCCGAGTACCTTGCTCAGTTGGTGCCGGGAGCCCAGGTAGTGAAAGCATTTAACACCACCTCAGCCTGGGCTCTCCAGTCCGGAGCACTAGATGCAAGTCAGCAGGTAAGATTAAACGATAAATTTACATGCAGTCTTTAAAAAGTGGACACCTTACTGTGCACTTACCTCAGAGATTCCAAAATTAAAGACCCACTGAACATTTCATTCTAATATGCGTCATGAATAATTTTCTTGGGTTCGACCAGGTAGGATAATCAGTTGTGATTTCTAGCCTGTCAGCACCTTTAGCTTTTAATTTGATGGAACCCAATGGTCTCAGTCTCTGACTTCTTGTCAGTGTGAGGGAAGAACACAGGTAAATTGTTGTTGGTTATCCGTTCCACTCCCATTACCTTGTATGAAACTGGTTCCATTTATTCAGTGAGATTAGAAGCAATCCAGTAGTTTGAGGTACCCATGAGTACCGAAGGAAGATGAAGCCATTCACACTGTGGAGAACCAAGTATCATCATATCAGTGTGTTGTGCCTAAACTGCTCTCAAACTTAAAACCCTAGTTCTTAACTATCCAGCACACATGTGCAAGTTTAAATACCATGTTGATTCTACAACCTTGTTTGAAAAGCAGTTCACTGCTGCATGTCATTGTTCTGCACAGTGCTAATACAGACCTTCAAAATAATTATTAAAGAAAGAATAAATCCAAAATCAATTATCTTTAACCAGGTGTTTGTCTGCGGAAATGACAGCAAAGCCAAGGAGAGAGTGATGGACATTGTTCGTACTCTTGCGCTAACTCCATTGGATCGAGGATCTCTCCTGGCAGCCAGTGAAATTGAAAACTACCCCCTGCAACTATTTCCAAAGTGGAGGTTTCCCTTCTATTTGTCTGTTGTTCTGTGTATATTCCTCTTTTTCTACTGCGTTATAAGAGAAGTAATTTATCCTTATGTTTATGAAAAGAAAGACAGCACATTTCGCATGGCTATTTCCATTCCAAATCGTATCTTTCCAATAACAGCACTTACGCTGTTGGCCTTGGTTTACTTGCCCGGTGTTACTGCCGCCATTCTGCAGTTGTACCGAGGCACGAAATATCGCCGATTCCCGGACTGGCTTGACCATTGGATGCTTTGCAGAAAGCAGCTTGGCTTAGTAGCACTGGGATTTGCCTTCCTCCACGTGCTCTACACACTTGTGATTCCCATTCGTTATTACGTACGATGGAGGTTGCGAAACATAACCGTTACCCAAGTAAGTCTCTACTCATTTGTATTATCCTAGTCCTTAAACCAAAGAAGAATCTTCCATCTCACAAGTATAGAAAGTCACTTCTAAGCATCTTTATTTTTTAAAGAAACTAGAATTAGACACCTCATGCCTGTTTTTAGTTGTTTTTTTTTTTTTTTAGTGACTTCAGTTGAGATCTCATACAACTAGTGAGAATGAAAGTTAGGTTTCCAGTTTTGCTTGGGTCCAGACCTGTATTCCCAGGATTCACTGGGTTACTGACAAACTGACAGATTTAGGGGCTCAGGAAACTTAAGGATGCCTACTTGAATTCCTTTGGGAGGCAATCAACAAATGTAAACCAACGTGTTTTCAAGCTTCTCTTTGTATGTATGCTACTTCCTTTTAGAAGTCAGAATCAACCACCTTATAAGTAAAGGGGCTGTTCAAACTTGTGTCACAGAAATGTAAACAAATTCACAAAAGGGTACCTATAACTCCATTAATGTTTGAGTTGTCCTCAATAACTATAAAAATAAACAATTCTGAGTAAATGCCAAGTACCATTTTCTGCCTAGTCAAAAAATTCAGAGAGAATCAGCTTAGGGAGTTTTAAAGCAGTCCCAGAGGAAGTCCTATTCATCAGCCTAGTTTGGAAATACCTGGTGTTGGTCAATCTTACTGCAGTCTCAAAGTTCATCAGTCAGTAACTCATTTAAGGTGACTCTGTGAATTTCTCTACATTACTTCCCTAACAAATACATGGGAGGTCCTTGGCCAAGAGTCACATTACAGGGGTTTGATTTCCTCAGTCTGTGGTGTGACAGGCTTGACGTTATATTACAGCATAACAAACATGAAAGAATCCAGGCTTTGTGTGTGTGAATAATCAGCATGTAAAGCAGAAAAACAGAATGCCAAAGTGATCGTTTAAGAACAAGTTTTGCTTGAGAATGATAAGCCATCTGGTGAAGGGTTAAGTAAATGTTTACTTTGTTTTAGGATTTATAAGGTCAATTAAAACTCTTTATACAACTCCTGGAGTCAACTATTATAATAAGGTCCCAGCAGAACTAAATACTTTTTCTACCAAAAAAATATAATTTCTAAGTGTATTTTTCTCTACAGTTATTTCTGAGTGATTATTAAGAAGTGTCATACAATTTGACTTGAGCAAATAAACCATGTAGAGGTATTTTTCAGTCCCCTGAAAAGTTTGAGCAGTTTGTTTAAAAAAAAAGTAATTTTTAAAAATTACTTATAATTTTTCTTAGGCAACATCCAAGAAAGAAAACCCATTTAGTACCACTACTGCGTGGATAAATGACGCATATATAGCTTTGGGAATCCTTGGGTTTTTCCTGTTTGTACTCTTGGGAATCACTTCCTTGCCATCGGTTAGCAACACGGTCAACTGGAGAGAGTTTCGATTTATCCAGGTAAGGACCTTGAAATTAAACTACTTCGTCTCGCAAAATGAATTGAGTTTTACAAATATTCTCATTTTTCTCTCATACCATGCATAAATGTCCACTATACTCCACCACTTACCTAGCAGTCTCATAAAAATAACAACTAACACAAGTTCAAATTTAAAAAGTGCTAACCTCTAGCACCAAAAGGCAGATTCTGTAGTGGTTTGATTTCCTACAGGGCATCCTTGCCAGGATCCTGACTACTTCCACAGCCAAGGACAGGGTGAAAAGCACCCACTATTAAACTTGGCGTGGGGAGATGCACGAGGAGCAAGGGGAAGGGACACCCACAGACAAAATTACTGCTTCTGAAAATGAACCCTAGAATATGGACACACTGATAAGGAAAGGCATATACTGAAATAAAGTTTAAAACCTTTGAAGCAAAATATGCTAGACTGTCATAGGGAAAATCTGTTTTTTCCACATGTCAACCACCAGACATCTCATTAAAGGCAGTTAGTAACTATTCTTATAAACCAGTGGTCCTCCAAAGGTGGCACCCGGATGAGCAGGACCAGCCTTACCTGGGATCTTATTAGATAAACAAATCCCCAGGCCCCACCAAACCTAATGAATCAGACACTTTGGAGCTGTGGCCCAGCAGTTTGTTTTAATGAGCCCTCCAGATGGTCTCCGTGCCTGCTCACTGGAAACCAGTATAACAGAATAGACCATTGGTAATTGAAACTAGATTTGAATTTTATAGAGCCATTTGAATTTCAAAATTCTTGCAGTTTCTCTAAGAGACCAAATGCGGTCAATATTTTCTCTTGTTAACACCTTCATTCAAGGCAGTAAGACAGAAATAAACACTAAGCTGTAGAATTTAGGCCAAAACAAACAAAAGTGGAGTTTGCTAATTGTTCTTTATTGCAATAGAATTAGTTAGCATCTGCTTTTAGTCAGTAACATAGACGAATGTAGTATTTTTTGAAGACTTACTGTGTCTTACTCATCTGTGGCCTCCAGAAAAGGTATCAAGGAAAGAGGTTTACCACTGGGGAACACGCGAGGGTACATTATCATAACTCAAGAGAACTTATTCCTGGGAAACTTTCCCATCCAGCCAGGTTAAGATGAAACCACCATGTCACTTCTAAGCACAGTATTCATAAAATGAAATATTTATCATCCTGAAGGAGGGTTAATGCTTTCTTCAGTACTTTGCAGTCTTCTAAATATTATAGGCTTCAAAGATCTGTGGTTGTTGATAAATATCTTTCATTGGCTTAGAGTGTTTCATTTAAAATGTAAATAGGGTTAATATACATATTTTTGTTTCTTGCCTATAGTCCAAACTGGGTTATTTGACCCTGATCTTGTGCACAGCCCACACCCTGGTGTATGGCGGGAAGAGATTCCTCAATCCCTCAATCCTCACGTGGCACCTGCCTTCAGCCTACGTGTTAGCACTCATCATTCCTTGCACCGTGCTCGTGATCAAGTTGATCCTTATCCTGCCCTGTATAGACAAGACCCTTACACGGATCCGCCAGGGCTGGGAAAGGAACTCGAAATCAGCATTGAATGGAAAAACAGATATTTAAAGTGAAGTTCAATTCACTCCGACTTCTGAATTATACATTACTAGATGTTTAGAGGTGAATAATAGGTTCAGTTAAGGAAGCATTTTTCTCCCACCGTCACTTGAAGTTTGTGAATGAAAATGAAAATGTTGCCTGACTTTGAGAAATTGACAGATTGGAAGAAAACCCCTTTTTATGTCAGGTTAGTGATGAATCAGTGCAGGCCCCTGCCTTTCCTTTTCCCGGAGGCAGCATGGTTGAGGTAGCTTTGTGGTTTCACACTGAGAAGCTTCTTTGTTGTGGACAACATGCATGACCTAATGTCTTGCAAAAGCCAGAGGAAGTACATGCAACTTCCTTCTCTGGCTTGATGACTAAGTAGAATGAAAGAGAAAATACTAAGATGGTAGCCACTGACAACCACTTTATTAGGTGTGTCTACAGAAAGGGCCAAATGAAGTAAAAGGAGTGAGATTTTTTTTGTTCTTTGGTTTTCAGAAGTAAAGGTGATCATAAATATTGCCATAGCGAATTTGGTAACTAAATGTGCTCTTTGACTTTGCTTTTACCAACATGGATGTGTACTGTGGGGAACTGTTTTATAACACAACAAAAATACCACAATTGATTGGAAATAACCATGAGTTGGATATATTCAAATCTGTACAGTTGTCATAAGATCTTTTCTCTACAAGGAATAGACATAGGAAAGATTGAGTTCAAATGGATGGATATCCACCTGGGTTTTCTCAATGTACAGTAAGCAGGGAAGGGGTGATAAAAGTTCTTTCTGAAAAAGCTCAAATAAGCTTGAATTTTAGTTAGCAAGCTAAATAAATTTTTTAAAGTTGCACTATATTAGGTTTGGTATTATTTAGGTATTGTGGTATACTTTGTAAATAGCATATTCCAAATATTATTCAATATTATTCACCAATGAAATGAATTTTAGTATAAAAGAGTTGCTTTTATAATTTGTCATAGCTTATTATAATTTCAAGTGGTGAAATTAAATAAGCAATGAAAATGTAAGTTTTATGCATAGATGAGAGGGAATTATGGTAAGTCTTAGGGCAGAGAGGTGTGAACAGTACTTGTAATCTGAGACTCGGTTCTCTCTCAAATCCTCGCTGGAATACACGACAGTTCTGTTTTCTGTGCTGACACTGCCATTTCTAAGATGATCTTCAGTAGGATTAGCCTTCCTGGCTCATGAGTGGAGCTGAAAGGAGCCTTATGCACGATCTTCCCACATACCAAAATAACCAAAAGGCTTTGGGTTTGACATTTTTCTGCCTGCTCTGCAAAGGCCATTTCTTTTTTCTTTTTTTTTTTACTTTGATCATCATACATTCTAGATGACATTATACACAATGATTAAAATATATTAAAAAATCACCCACAATCCAGGATATTTTTTATAAAACTTTCTGAAACTAGTTATATATCTATGCTGGATATTCGATTTAAATCCCTTTTCACTTTGTGTATCAGTGGCTTTGCTCTCTGGTTCACCTGGAGAACTGGGTTTGTTTACCAGGTGTATATATTTAATTAGTGGCTGCATGTTATTATTACATCTAATGGGAATTTATTTAATCACTACATTAATTAAACATGAAGGTTTTATCTTTTTTTTACTAAAGCAAGTAACAGTTCAGAGAATATCTTAGCATTTATAACATTTTTCCAGTTTTTAAATCATTTCCTCAGAATACTTGCCAAGAATTGGGATTCCAAAATTTAAAAACTTCTAACAACATTTGATATATATACATTGCCAAATTATTTCTAAAGTGACCTTGTCAATATCACTGTTCCTGGATGAGGGTGTTGCTTTCATCATACTCTTACAGGTTTTGCTTTTCAAGATACAGAACCTGTGCACCATTCCTTTATCCTTGATCCACCCAAGTAAGGATACAAAAACTCTGAAAGAGGAGCGGAGCTGTGGTGTGTGGTGCTGACCCTAGAGCGTTAGTGGGAAAGGCAGGGCAAGGGTCACTACTCATCCACACTCCCTCAGGCCAAACAGTGAAGGGTTGTAGGATTGGAACGTGCTCTTTGGCTAAAGAATTGGCTGATTAGATTAAGGACCATCTAGGGGTGATCTAGATAAGAAAGCCTTTGGGGTTAACCAGGCTTTTTTGTAAAAGACTGATAGGTTTTTACTGGGTCACAGTTCATCTCTAAAAATAGGAAGTGCTACTTCTAGGTAAAAAAAACCTTACCTAGAGTAAAAAGGCCCCACTTTTATAACCCAGTAAAAATACCTTATCTGGGTATTTAATAAAAGCCATCATGAGGCGAAGCAGTTAAAGAGCACCCCTGGTGGCTTCGGCTTAACAGTGCATTACAGGCTGAACTACAGCCTCAACTACAAGGGCTCCAAGCCCCAGTAGCTGACCAGATAAGCCAAATTCCTCCCTTGATCCCTCCCAACACTCCTCCCTCCCCAAACCATCAAACAAGTTTGACCATCTACAGATGACGCCTCCGGGTTATTTCAGGTGCAAAGAATGAGTTTGGAATGGATGGAAATAGGTGCATTGGGTAACTATATTCCTATTAACAGGTCTACATAAAGTTAGATTGAACTTCATTGCTGGTGTGTTTCTTATATTCTAAGAAGACTTTTATTAAACTCATAGACCTTTTATTTTTGTATGTTTTCCCCATGTTAATGGATGACAGCTTTTGTATATATGTACTCATTAAACATTTAAAAAATATTTTCCAGCGTTTTAAAATTCTGGTTTTGACTCATCAACATTGCAAAGATAATGATCGAAAGGTTTTTAATCACAGCTCCACCATCTGGGGCTAAAAATACCTCCCTTCAGAGATAAGGAAAAGGAGAGGCAGGAAGGACATGGGCTTAAAAGCACAGTTTGCAGCTTCATGCAATTTATGTTTGAGCTCAGCAGGGTGGTACCTCTCCATACCTGCATGTCTCAGTTTAACTTCAGAAAGGGGAGAGCATCAGCTGGCCAAACAGAGGGTGGTATATCCCACACTAGACTTTTGTGAAAAGTAGGAAAAAAAGGCTTTTCCTTCCTCCAGGTGGGTGCCAGCCAGACAGGGAAAATGACATATTGAGTGGGCTGATGTCGCACTGACTTCAGCCTGCAGGACCAACCATTCAATGCCTTGCAAAACTAGACTGCTGCAGCCCTGATGGATGTTATTGTTCTTTCAAAAGAAAAAACGTAGTGACAAATAGAAGGCTGGAACCTGGAGTAAACTAAAAGCAAATAGAAAAGCCCCTACTCAAAAGCAACTTCAATTAGAAATGGCAATATAGGTTTTCATGTGTTAAGCAGTCGGTGATCACAAAAGAGCTGTGATAGTGATGAAGGTATACAATCACGTTTACCTCTGAGAGCTCAAAAGATTCCGGGCCTCTTACCAAAATCAAGGCAGAATGGTAGGCAAGGTGCTTCACGCCGAGCCTGCAGTTCTCATTCTCCATCACCACAACACAATACACATGCTCACACCAAAAATAACCCTACATGATCCTACTCCAGTTTTCTGTAATAAATAAGGGTTACAATGTAGAAAAATCATCCGCACTTACAAAGATTTGTTCAGTAGAAGTTAGGAAAGAGAATAAATCACTCCTATGCATTACCTTTCCGCAAGCTCAAGGCAAAAATCCTGAGAGTTCTGGGCCAAGATGGTGACATGAGAGGCTCCTGACCTGGCCTCCCCCCACTGACCCAGACACACCAAATACACGCCTACACATGGAGCAATTCCTTCTGAAACCCCTGAACTCCCAGAGAGAGGAAATAAGAAAAGACCCAGATAAAGGAGGAGAAAGATCAAGGGGGAAGAGAAAGGAACTGGGCTTAGAGCAAAGAGGCATGTGTGTGAGCAGGATACAGCACCCCTACCCCTAACCCAGCAGAACAAAAGCACCCAGCTCCTCGTGTCCTGCAGCAAGGGAATCTTGCAAAGATTTTCGTTATCTTTGTTGTATAATACTTTGAGCCTGTGCTAAACACTTCACATGCATTATCTTCTTTAATCTTCATAACAAATCTCTAAAGCACTCTTACCCCATTTTTCAGAAGAAACTGAGCCTTAAAAACATTGAGTGCCTTAACTAGTAAGAGGCAGATCTGGGTTTTGAATCAAAGCAGTCTTGACTCCAGAGCCATTCCCTTTCAACACCACACTATTATGTAAGACACTCACATTGTCCTCCGAAGTGTCCCTTGAATCCATATATTAGTCTGGACGGAGTCAACTGCTGGCAATTCTTTTTGGAAACATTTTTTGAAAGGAAGCCCATTCACAGTTTAAATATTCCCGATTGCCAATCCTTAACACTCCTCATTTGCCTTTCATTCTTGAATGCACCCTGTAAGGTTGTAGTGACATGTGATCTGTGGTTTCAGCATTGATGTCAACTGTCTTGCGACTGCCATTTTAATCTTTCCACTCGTTTGAGCACAAGCTTTCCTAAGCATCAAGGGGAGCTTTGTTCAGGTGCAGGTAGGCAAAACCCCAATCTGAGGACTCAAAGAGAAGCTAGGAACAGTACAGCTCTTCTCCAGGAGATGAAGGCAAATGTTTTCTTTCTCTCTGGTTTCACCTTGGTGCTCTGTGTACTGAGTGAATTTATTTGTTCTTGAGATCCAGTGACTTCACCCAGGAAATCTCATAACATTTAGTATTAGCACTAGTTGAAAACCTTAGTGTTGAAGAAAAACTCTAGTCCCATTACCTATAGTTGCCAGTTCCTCAGTTTTGTGAGTAGGAAAGGCTGCTGGGATGGAACCCCCAGTACATCAAAAACTGTTAGAACAGAAGCAACTAGAATTAAACTTTCCCCTGATTTTTAGAGAGTCAGCAGGTTTTGAAGGAACACAGCCAGTGTGTTTTAGTTTCATTTTTACTAATCCTTTCTTTTATAGAAGAAAAAAGAAATAACTAGAGAGGGCAAATAATGTAGAAAACTTAGGGAAAGAGAAAAGACCACCTCAGAAAAAAAGGAAATAAAAAAATGACCTAGTTACTGCCCAAATTTCATTAAGGCAGAGTAGCAGAATCTGTTAAAATAGAAGAGATTTGCCACTAAATGCAGGATTTAACTCAATAGCTGGCCAAGCAAGCAGGCTCCAATTAACTCCTCCCATGAGAAGAGTGTTGACTGCCACCAATAGGGAATCTCTTCTATTTTTAGGCAGTCTGGGCATTTAGAAAATTCTCTCATATATCTAACCAAAATTTTCCTAGCTATACTTCCACTCTTGGCTCTTGGTGCCCTCATTTAAAGTAGCACCTCTAACTATCCAAGGTTAAGGCCATTTTGTTTTGTTTTGTTTTCCAGTTAACCACAGACCACTGTGTGTGTGTGTATTTGTGAAATAAAAAAACCTTAAATATTGTGGCAATATCAAATTGTCATAAATGTTTCTAAACTTTTAAGCTCACTTTCTGATTTATCAGACTGGTAGCGGGCCACAAACCAGGGCCGTCTGTAGGCCACACCTGGAGGAGCCTTCAGGATAGGCCTCACAACCTGGCTTGGCTGGGGCTCCTCCTAACCTCCCCCTGCTCCAGGCAAGGATTTTCATGCAAATAGTTTATTCTGGAAATGAAGTCATGAACAGAGTAGGAAAGTAGAGCAGGGAAGGAATGAAGTATGGGTTTTCAAGCCAGTTACCACTGTGAGCCCAACTCCACTGGGAAACTCTGGGAGCCAGTGTCAGAGTTATTCTCATCCACAGGAAAGTAAGGTGGGGTTTTATGCACCAAATCCCTGTTTGTTGTTGGGTGAAATCAGCTTCTAGGGCATTAGCTCTAGGCTCTTCTGACTTTCCCTGTATGCTCACCACATACACCAGCCACCACGACCAGGGAAAAAGCCTGCAGGCAGTGTCACAGATGCTCACACACACAGCTTTCGGCTTGTAGAGGTGAATGCCAACAGGATGAGCGTGCATCCTGAAAACAGCTACACCATTCAGTACAAGATTTTACAAAGGGTGTGAATAGAGTACACAAGGGAAAATGCCTTTTCATTACATGGAAAGATACACTACCTCATAAAGACATCCACGAAAACTGAAGCTACAATGAGATGCCATTTCTCATCTAACAGATGGGCAAAAATCCAAAGTTTGATCACATGCTCTGTGGGTGAGGCTGTGGAGACATGCATTCTCATACACTGCTCTGGATGTGCAAACTTGGAAAACCCTGTCCGGGACAATTAGGCAGTGTCTTTCAAAACTGAAAATGCACAACTAACTTTTGATACAGGAGCTCCACTCCTACGAAGATATTCCATAGATATGCCTGCAAGGATTTGAGATGAAAAATAGGCATTACCATTCATTTTTTTGTTTTTTGTGAATATCAATGCTGTGAAAACAGAATGTGGGTAGGAACTTGCATTCATCGAGGCACTTGTTAAGTACATTGTGAGGCTCTCACAGAATGGAATTGTATGTAGCTGTTTAAAACAAATAAGGCACCTTCTTTATACCTACTCGGAAAGATCTCCAAAATATATCTGTGGGGAAGTTGGGGTTCCTATGGCCAGGATCCTCACTGAACTTAAACCACTTGGTGATGTAACTGGCCTACTGCTAGGCTACTGCTTCCACACCTGTAGGCAATAAGCTATTATTGCAGTATATAGAGAGCTCAGCCCAGTGCTCCAAGTGGAGGCAGAGATGGTAGTGTGTGACCTACCGCTGGGAGAACAAGCCAGGCAATAAGCCCTTTTACCCCAAAGAAATGTTCTACTGTCATTTCTTTGGTCATACTGAATCCATAGCAAACTTGCCGGGGGCTGAAACCCATTGGCAAGACAATTGGCAAGAGTGGCAGGGTTCATTGTTGACCAAGGAAAAAGGCTGCCCTTATGGGAGGGGTACTTCAGCAGGCTGCCAGTATGAATGAGAGACAGTGGATTGTCCCCCAGTGGGTATGTGGTCTGAGGTGGCTTGCCTCCTAGAGGGCTGGGCCCCACCCCAGGACTGGAGGTAAGTGGAGGCGATACCTGAGGCAGTAGGGGTAGCCCTTGGTATATAGTAAGTAGGTCTTTTGAGAGAGGCAGCAGGGACTGTGGGTTGGTTGCTTCTCATAGTATTAAAAAGTCTACAGAAGAGAAAGACATGCTCCTGAAAAAGACCCAAGAAACAGCACGAGAACATGAGCTGCAAACTGCTGTGAATTCACTGAAGAAGGAAATGGCATTGATGCAAGAGGAGGCAGCATGAGAACGCCGGTAGTGAGGTGCCATTGAAGAGGTAAGATTCCTTACACAACGAGACAGCAGCGATGCATGGTGCTCTGAAGGAGGAAAAAGCCATCAAGGAAAAAGACGAACTCCTGAAGGAAGCACAGGCAGAGTTGGCACAAGAACATCAGCTGTGAAGCATGGAGGTGAAGGTAAGAAACCTTCTGAAGACTGGGCTAGCATTGCTGCGAGGCACAGTAGAAAGGTAAAGGTAGTAGCAGAGGAGGCACTCGGGGGAGGGGAGAGAAAGGTGCCATCAGCCCTGGAAATGGAGGAGCTGGGGAAAGATGAAGGGGTGGTGCCGGAGACACTGACCCCTCCTCTATTGAATGTGCGCTCAGTGGTTGTAAAGAAAATAAACACCCAGCAGCCGAGAGTTAACCAAGGAGAGGCACAGTCCCCTCCCCAGATCATGGAGCACTCTATGGCCCGCCCCTATACACAGGCTGAGCTGGTGGATTTGGGCTCCTGGTTTAGGCAGAAGCCCTTGGAGTCGCTATCAGCTTGGTTCCTGAGTCTGTGGGACTTAGGGGTGGATGGAATTGTTCTGTCAGCATCAGAGATGGGAAAGCTGGCTTCCCTGATGGTTCAGCCCACCTTGGGGCAGCGATTACAAAATGCACATCAGACCCCAGGGAGTCACTCCCTCCTCGATCGGCTCATGGCTGCACTTTGTGCTGTGTGGCTCAAACCGGGTGATCTACCATCCTCCCCTGTTAGACAGCAGACATATGCTGAGCTCCAACAGGTGTTACGAGAGCTAGGCATGAGAAACGCCATCTATAGTCCATAGAATCATGGCGCAGATGAAGAGACTTTCACTACTGGGATGAGAAATACTGTACTTCAAATGTCTCCTACATCCCTCTTTGGGTCTCTAGTGGCCATTCTTTCCCCTTACTTAGGGCAAGGTGACACGTACAGTAGCAGACTCAGGAGAGGCTGAAGCAATGAGATTATGGAAAGAAATAAGGTCTGCTACTCACAAGAAGAATTTAAAGGGCCCCATGAAGGTTATGAGGACCCAGATGTGGGTTAATTTAATACAGGCAAGAGCAGACAGAAGGAAATTTGATGGAAGTCAAATAGGATCTTACTAGAGCAATGGCAACAGCTGAAACTAGAGCAGCAGTTCCAGCCATTAAGACCAAAGAGACAGAAGTCAGAGACAGAACCACAAGTCCAGCCTGTGTGTTTGCAAGACTTCCTGCTGGAGAGCGAGCCAACCACACTTGAACCCACACAGGAAGGTGATTGGGGAATTCGGTTGGACTGAAGGGAAGGTCAAGGTATCTACCCTGAGGGACCAGAGGCCACATGTTGAAATAGCTATCCACTGGTCCCTAGTGAACATACAAAGTATCCTGGCTCTGGTGAACACAGGGGCTGAATGGTCACTGATTCATGGTAACCCTGAGTGGTTCTGTGGGACCCTCACTCTCATGGATGGATACGGGGATAAGGCTATCAGTGTGAAACAAACCCAAATCCCTTGGGGAACAGGGTGTCTACCCCCAGAAGAGTACATGGTGCATATATCTCCTATCCACGAGTATATTTTGGGGACTGATATCCTGCAGGGTCTATGGTTGCAGACCACTGCAGGTGAGTTCAGACTGAGAGTACATGTGGTGAAGGCAGTTCTGAGGGGACATGCTAGGCACCCACCCATAGCTTTGCCTGTGCCTTGACAGGTGACTAATCCCAAACAATATGAACTGTCTGGAGGGCATAAAGAGATTGGAGAAACTCTCCAGGAGCTGGAAAAGGTGAGTATTATAAATCCCACCCATAGTCCTTTCAGTTTCCCAGTGTGACCAGTAAAAAAAGCCAGATGGCTCCTGGCATATGACTGTGGATTACAGAGAACTGAATAAAGTTATACCCACTATGCATGCTGCTGTCCCCTCTACTGCAGGCTCGATGGATACCCTCAGGCATGAATTAGGAGCATACCTTGATGTGGTAGATCTTGCTAATGCCTTCTTTTCCATTGACATTCAGCAGGAAAGTCAGGAACAGTTTTCCTTCACGTGGGAAGGACGGCAATGGACTTTCACTGTCCTTCCACAGGGATACCTCTACAGTCCCACCATCTGTCATGGACCTGTGGTAGTAAGAATTCACTACATGGGAGAAACCGCCAACAGTGCAGCTGTACCATTATATTGATGATGTCATGCTCACGTCTGATTCTTTCAGATCTAGAAGGGGCAGCAACTAGGCTGCTGCAACATCTACAAGAGAACATATAGGCTGTGAACAGTACCAAGGTTCAGTGACCTGGTTTGTCTGTAAATTCTTGGGGGTCGTCTGGTCGGGTAAGATCAAAGTTATACCAGAAGCAGTTATAGATAAAGTCCAGGCCTTTCCTACCCTACGACTGTAGCATTGCTACAGCAGTTTTGGGGTCTTCTAGGCTACTGGAGAGTGTTTATCCCACACATGGCACAAATTCTGAAGCCCTTATACTGGTTGGTTCAAAAGGGCATCAGGTGGGACTGGGATGAGACATGTGCATCTGCCTTTACTACAGCAAAATGGGCAGTCCAGGCCATGCAGGCCTTGAGTGTGATAGACCCATCAAGGCCCTGTGAGCTGGATGTTCATGTGACTGAAGACAGTTATGGCTGGGGTCTCTGGCAGCGGCTTGAACAAACTTGACAACCTATTGGATTCTGGTCACAACTCTGGAAAAGGGCAGAGGTACTAAAGACTTTGACAGAAAAACAACTGGCTGCCATGTATCATGCCTTGCTGGCTACAGAACCCATCACTGGAATGGTCCTGATAAAGGAAATAACCACCTATCCCATGTTGGGGTGGGTATGAGACTGGACCCAAAAGCCAAGGAGTGGCGTGGCACAAACACCCACACTAGCCAAGTGGGGTGCTTACCTACAGCAGCATAGTGCCCTCTCTAGTAGCCCCTTGAGTGAAGAACTCCAACGCATGTTGGGGCCGGTGACATATACTAGTGAAAAGCAGGAAGAACTTGCTTTTGAACCATTAGTAGCAGAGAGCCCCTATCGGGAGGAAAGAGCCCCTATACGCCAAGATGCATGGTACACAGGTGGCTCCAGCCATGAGCAGCCCCCAAAATGGAGGGCCATAGCTTTCCATCCTAACACTGAGACAATATGGATGGAAGATGGTGAGGGGAAGAGCAGCCAATGGGCAGAGTTGCAGTCTGTGTGACTTGTGATCAGCCAGGAGCCCTCCCCTATAGTTGTCTGCACTGACAACTGGGCTGTCTATTGGGGCTTGACCCTGTGGTTACCAACCTGGTACCATGCCAACTGGCTGGTTGTTCACCGACCCCTTTGGGGGCAAGAATTGTGGCAAGACTTATGGGCCTGTGGTCAGACTAAAATAATTTCAGTTCACCATGTGACAGGTCATTTGCCACTGGCATCCCCAGGAAATGATGAAGCAGATAAATTGGACCAGATACATTGGTTATAAGGAAAGCCTGCCTCTGATGTAGCCCAATGGCTACATCAGAGTTTGTTGCATGCAGGGCAAAAGACAGTGTTGACTGTAGCCCATCAAGTGGGGCTTGCCTTTGACCTTTGAAGAAGTTAGTAGAGCCTGGCAGGAGTGTGTCGTATGCTCTAAAAGGTCTGGATGTTGTTTTAAATATTAATTGCATTGTCTGACGTATGTTCTGTCCACACATTTCTTAAATATAGCTTCCCTGTCTTTTTGTTTTTGATAACAAATATAGAAACATATTATCCACAATGTTTAACTTTAACTACAATATTTCATTGACTAGATGAAGTCAAGAGATTATCTAATCTAATAAACTCATTTCAAAGATGTGGAAATTGAAGCCCAAGGGGATGAAGTAATTTCTGCAAAAGGTCACATAGCTACCTCATAACAAAGCAGAATTAGACCACAGGTGACCTAATTCCCAGGCTCACAGTTTTTCTGGTCCTTTTGGAAGCAGATGAACACTTGAAAACAAATTGGATGCTGATCAAAATAAAGAGAGTCAAAAGGACAGACTGATCAGAAATAGGCATATCCAGTTATTAATTTAGGACTTTTCAGTCAGTAATAAGTACTTTACCTTTTAAAAATAACATACAAGACTAAAGGAACAGTGTTATCAAATCATTATATAGAGGGCTTATGATTATTAGATGCTAAATAATGGAACATGATATTGAACTTCTTTTCACATTCTTTAACTGAAATATTTAAATTCTTTTTTTTAATTATATAATTTATTTTGGTATCATCTACAATTACATGTGGAATATTATGGTTATTAAACTACCCCTTCATCAGGTCCCCCCCACCAACCCCATTACAGTCACTGTCCATCAGCGTAGTGAGATGCTATAGAATCACTACTTGTCTTCTCTGAGTTGTACTGCCCTCCCCGTGCCCCCCCAACATTACATCTGCTAATCGTAATGCCCCTTTTTCCCTCTTATCCCTCCCTTCCCGCCCATTTTCCCCAGTCCCTTTCCCTTTGGTAACTATTAGTCCGTTCTTGGGTTCTGTGAGTCTGCTGCTGTTTTGTTCCTTCAGTTTTTTTCTTTGTTCTTATACTCCACATATGAGTGAAATCATTTGATACTTGTCTTTTTCGGCTTGGCTTATTTCACTGAGCATAATACCCTCTAGCTCCATCCATGTTGTTGCAAATGGTAGGATTTGTTTTCTTCATATGGCTGAATAATATTCCATTGTGTATATGTACCACTTCTTCTTTATCCATTCATCTACTGATGGACACTTAGGTTGCTTCCATTTCTTGACTATTGTAAACAGTGCTGTAATAAACAGGGGTGCATATGTCTTTTTCAAACTGGGCTGCTGCATTCTTAGGGTAAATTCCTAGGAGTGTAATTCCTGGGTCAAATGGTATTTCTATTTTGAGTTTTTTGAGGAACCACCATACTGCTTTCCACAATGGTTGAACTAATTTGCAGTCCCACCAGCAGTGTAGGAGGTTTCCTTTTTCTCCACATCCTTGCCAACATTTGTTGTTGTTTGTGTTTTGGATGTTGGCCATCCTCACTGGTGTGAGGTGATATCTCATTGTGGTTTTTATCTGCATTTCTCTGATGATTAGCGATGTGGAGCATCTTTTCATGTGCCTGTTGGCCATCTGAATTTCTTCTTTAGAGAGTGTCTATTCATGTCCTCAGCCCATTTCTTAATTGGATTATTTGCTTTTTGTTTGTTAAGGTGCGTGAGTTCTTTATATATTTTGGATGTCAACCCTTTATCAGATACGTCATTTATGAATATATTCTCCCATACTGCAGGATGTCTTTTTGTTCTACTGATGGTGTCCTTTGCTGTACAGAAACTTTTCAGCTTGACATAGTCCCACTTGTTCATTTTTGCTTTTGTTTCCCTTGACTGGGGAGATATGTTCATGAAGAAGTCGCTCATGTTTATGTCCAAGAGATTTTTGCCTATGTTTTTTTCTAAGAGTTTTATGGTTTCATGACTTACATTCAGGTCTTTGATCCACCTTGAGTTTACCTTTGTGTTTGGGGTTAGAGAGTAGTCCAGTTTCATTCTCTTACATGTAGCTGTCCAGTTTTTCCAACACCAGCTGCTGAAGAGGCTGTCATCTCCCCATTGTATATCCAAGGCTCCTTTATCAAATATTAATTGACTGTATATGTTTGGGTTAATGTTTGGATTTTCTATTCTGTTCCACTGGTCTGTGGGTCTGTTTTTGTGCCAATACCAAGTTGTCTTGATTACTGTGGCTTTGTAGTAAAGCTTGAAGTCAGGAACATAACTCCCCCTGTTTTATTCCTCCTTCTCAGGATTGCTTTGGCTATTCGGGGTCTTTTGTGGTTCCATATGAATTTTAGCATTATTTGTTCCAGTTCATTGAAGAAAGCTGCTGGTAGTTTGATAGGGATTGCATTGAATCTGTAGATTGCTTTAGGTAGTATAGCCATTTTCACAATATTTATTCTTCCTAGCCAAGAGCATGGGATGCATTTCCATTTGTTAGTGTCCTCTTTAATTTCTCTTAGGAGTGTCTTGTAGTTTTCAGAGTACAGGTCTTTCACTTCCTTGGTTAGGTTTATTCCTCGGTATTTTATTCTTTTTGATGCAATTGTGAATGGAATTGTTTTTCTTGAAATATTTAAATTCTTAATAGACATTTTAGAACTATCCAACAAGAATTGTGCATTCTTCAACCCTGTTGGGATTTTTTTCACCCATATAAAAACTTTTTCAAAACTGGCTTAATATAAGACAAATTTACAATAAAAATAGTTTTGTAAAACTGGAAAATATCAAGTACGCACCAGTGGCAGCCATGGAGATAACCTAGATATCCCTTTAAGAGAACCTGCTGCAAGGGTACAGAGCTGATTGACAGCCTCCAGCTGCCACACCTTGGAATATGCACCGCCTCCTGCATTCAGTCCACATTGCCTGGGAGCTGCTCCCAGCCAATGACTGTGCAGAACAGAGGCACAGGAACCAAGCCTTTACTGCTTCACACAAGATTCCTCTAATGGGCAGCTTTGACTTGGGTATTTCTCATTGACCCAACCAAGAATTTTTCACACCTGCACTGGAGTCTGAATCTCTCCTACCCAATATTCCCATCATGTTCACCTTTCACAGGTGTGGATCTGCATAATGTGAAGGCTCCCTTGCCCTTCATCTTTCAAGGCATCTCCCCCAATGTAACTCTTACACTATCTTATGGCATCTGTTTCTTGGAGTACCTAAACTGATAAAGCATCATTGCCAGGTAAGCTGCAAAATAAAGTATTTTTATTAATAATATATCTAAATAATCATAACATTTATTGACTCTTTAGCCCAAATATACCCTTCAACAGATAGTTTCCCTAATTATTATATATAAGGATAAGGTAAGCAGAAATAAGTGAAAATGCACATTATAGAAAGTATGAGCAGGGAAAGAGCTATCTAGAGTTAGTGTTACTGTCCCAAGTTCCCATAAAAAACAAGTTAACATGTGTTTCTATCTAAAGATATTGTCTTGCCAATGGGTTTCACCCAGGGTAAGTTCACTTTGGATTCAATGTGACCAAAGAAATTGACAGCAAAATGTTCTTGGGAGTGAAAGGGTTAATTACCCTGCTTCTTCTCCCATTGGTAGGTCGAGCACTAGTGCCTCTGCTTCCACCCAAAACACTGGGCTGAACTCTCTATATAGCACAATAATAGCTTATTGCCTAAAGGTGTAGAAGTGGTAGCCTAACAACAGGCCAGTTACATCATCAGGTGGTTTAAGTTCAGTAAGGATCCTGGCCATAGGAACCCCAACTTCCCCACACTCCACCCCTCCAGGATTCTCGCCTTACAGTCTACACGCTTTCAATCTTCTACAATGGTCCCTGTGCAAGAAACCTGGAGCACTGTAGCCAGATGCCACAATAGCAACAGAGGATAACAAGTTATAGATAATAAATATTAAGATACAGCAAGATTTTGATACAGGTAACAAAAATTATAATAATCCTCAATCCAGAGGAGGTTCCTAATAACAAAAATTATAATAATCCTCAAGCCAGAGGAGGTTCTCAATCCACAAAGACTTTAGGGGCAAAAAGACACATGTTTTAATGCCACCAACATAGGCAAATCTTGTCCATCAGGTAGGATGCATGCAAGAGAGTGGTCCTGTGATAGGACTGTAGCAGGAAGGGGTTCCATCCAGGTCTAGTATACCATACTTTTACTCCTTTCCCTATGGGGGTTACTGAAGGGTCTATATATAGTGCTACTGACGGTGCATGCATTGGCCATAATGATAAAAACAAAACTCCTAAGACGCTCCTACCTTCTGGCCGTTCGGGATATATTGCTGTGACCTTTGGCGGCCACTCTGCTGTTATTCCAGGAATACACAGGAGGCTAGCTTCCAGGGCTTGTCCCCAAGGTGCCACGAGAGCCAGCCATCATTGGTCCATGTGTTGAAAGTTCCAAGGCCATTTCCACTCAATGGAGTCTCCGGGATTCAGTGCACTTGGTGCTGGCAGCAAGATGTTATTCTGGTGGCTGAACCTTGGCTTCAGTGATTCTTCCTAGGATTGTACTTGCAGTTGTATAGGGCAGGCAGCCATATGTGCTAACATGTCTACAGGGCTTAGGGCTCCCTTTCGGGGTCTCTCATTCAAAAGTCAAAGCACGGTCCATAAGCAGACTGACCATCCCCACAGACTATTGATATGTGACTTTAGTCTGGATTTTAAGCCATTATGCCTCTCTATCATGCCTGCTGCAGTAGGATTGTATGGCACATGAAACTTTCATTTTATTCCCAGCTGTCGCACCCATTCTTGCAGTGTATGTCCAGTAAAATGGGTGCCCTGATCACTCTCAATTTCCTGTGGTCGGCCATAGGCAGCAAAGAGACGCTCCTGGCCTCTTTTGATCATCTGCTGGTCTGCACAACGGGCAGGAAAAGCAACCAGAAGTCCAGTACCTGTGTCCACACAAGTCATCACATACCAATATCCTTCTGAAACAGGAAGAGGCCCAATATAGTCTATATGCCACCTGATGAGGGGTATAGGCCTCTTAGCTTTGTCCCATGTTGCTGTGGAACTTGGTGTAAGTCCCTTTTGGAGCACACAACACACTCCTGCCGGGCTCTACTAACTTCTTCGAAGGTCAAAGGCAAGCCCCACCAATGGGCTACAGCCCACATTGTCTTTCCCCTGTATGCAACAAACACTGATGTAGCCATTGGGCTACATCAGAGGCAGGCTTTCCTTATAACCAATGTATCTGGGCCAATTTATCTGCTTCATCATTTCCTGGGGACGCCAGTGGCAAATGACCTGTCACATGGTGAACTGAAATTATTTTAGCCTGACCACAGGCCCATAAGTCTTGCCACAATTCTTGCCCCCAAAGGGGTCGGTGAACAACCAGCCAGTTGGCATGGTACCAGGTTGGTAGCCACAGGGTCAAGCCCCAATAGACAGCCCAGCTGTCAGTGCAGACAACTATAGGGGAGGGCTCCTGGCTGATCACAAGTCACACAGACTGCAACTCTGCCCATTGGCTGCTCTTCCCCTCACCATCTTCCATCCATATTGTCTCAGTGTTAGGATGGAAAGCTATGGCCCTCCATTTTGGGGGCTGCTCATGGCTGGAGCCACCTGTGTACCATGCATCTTTGGGTATAGGGCTCTTCCTCCCGATATGGACTCTCTGCTACTAATGGTTCAAAAGCAAGTTCTTCCTGCTTTTCACTAATATATGTCACCGGCCCCAATAAGCGTTGGAGTTCTTCACTCAAGGGGCTACTAGAGAGGGCACTATACCATCCTCTCATAGGTATTCCTCCACAGCCCTACTAACTCTCGCGGACTTGTAGCCCAGGACTTGGCTACATGGGAGAAACTGTCAACAGTGTGGCTGCACTATTCTATTGATGATGTCATGGGATAGGTGGTTATTACCTTTATCGGGGCCATTTGGGTGATGGGTTCTGTAGCCAGCAAGGTGTGATACACGGCAGCCAGTAGTTTTTCTATCAAAGTGTATCATACCTCTGCCCTTTTCCAGAGTTGTGACCAGAATCCAACGGGTTGATGAGTTCGTTCAATCTGCTGCCAGAGACCCCAGCCATAACCGTCTTCAGACACATGAACATCTGGCTCACAGGGCCTTGATGGGTCTATCACACTCAAGGCTGTGCAGGCTGTTTTGTTGTAGTAAAGGCAGATGCACATGTCTCATCTCAGTCCCACCTGACGCCCTTTCGTACCAACTGGTATATCAGCTTCAGAATTTGTAACAAGTGTGGGATAAACACTCTCCAGTAGCCTAGAAGACCCAGAAACTCCTGTAGCAATACTACAGTTCTGGGGGTAGGAAAGGCCTGGACTTTATATATAACTGCTTCTGGCATAACTTTGGTCTTACCTGACCAGACGACCCCCAAGAATTTGACAGACAAACCAGGTCCCTGAACCTTGGTGCTGTTCACAGCCCATCTTTCTCCTGTAGATGTAGCAGCAGTCTAGGTGCTGCACCTTCTAGATCTGAAATATAATTGGATGTGGGCATGACATCATCAATATAATGGTACAGCCGCACTGTTGGCGGTTTCTCCCATGTAGCCAAGTCCTGGGCTACAAGTCCGTGACAGATGGTGGGGCTGTGGATGTATTCCTGTGGAAGGACAGTGAAAGTCCATTGCCGTCCTTCCCACGTGAAGGCAAACTGTTCCTGACTTTCCTGCTGAATGTCAGTGGAAAAGAAGGCATTAGCAAGATCTACCACATAATGATATGTTCCTAGTTCATGGCTGAGGGTATCCATCAAGTCAGCAATAGAGGGGACAGCAGCATGCATAGGGGGTATGATTTGATTCAGTTCTCTGTAATCCAGTCATATGCCAGGAGCCATCTGGCTTTTTTACTGACCACAGTGGTGAATTGAAAGGACTATGGGTGGGCTTTATAATACTCACCTTTTCCAGCTCATGGAGAGTTTCTCCAATCTCTTTATGCCCCCCAGGCAGTTTGCATTGTTTGGTATCAGTCACCCGCTGAGGCATAGGCAAAGCTATGGGGGGGTGCCTAGCATGTCCCCTCAGAACTGCCTTCACCACACATACTCTCAGTCTGAACTCACCTGCGGTGGTCCGCAACCATAGACCCTGCAGGACATCAATTCCCAAAATATACTCATGGATAGGAGATATATACACAGTATACTCTTTTGGGGGTAGACACCCTATTCCCCAAGGGATCAGGGCTCTTTTCACTCTGATAGCCTTACCCCCATATCCATCTATGATAGTGGGGGTCCCAGGGAGCTACTCAGGGTTACCATGAATGAGTGAACATTCACCCCAGTGTCCAGCAGAGCCAGGACATGTTTTATGTTCACTGGGGACCAATGGATAGCTATTTCAACATGTGGCCTCTGGTCCCTCAGGGCAGGTATCTCGACCTTCCCCTCAATCAAACCATGTTCTCCAATCACCTTTCGGTGTGGGCTCAAGTGTGGTTGGCTCACTCTCCAGCAGGAAGTCTCGCAAACACACAGGCTGGACTCGTGGCTCTGTCTCTGACCTCTGCCTCTTTGGTCTTAATGGCTGGAACTGCTGCTCTCGTTTCAGCTGTTGCCATAGCTCTAGTAAGATTGTATTTGACTTCCCATCTAGTTTCCTTCCTTCTGCTCCCGCCCATATTAAATCAACCCACATCTGGGCCCTCATAACCTTCATTGGGCCCTGTAAATTCTTCTTGTGAGGTCTTATTTCTTTCCGAGTTCTCGTTGCTTCAGCCTCTCCTAAGTGTGCTACTGTACATATCACCTCGCTTATGGGATGCCCTAAGTGAAGGGAAAGAATGGCCACTACTAGAGACCCAAACAGGGATGTAGGAGCTGTTTGAAGTACAATATTTCTCATCCCAGTAGTGAAAATCTCTTCATCTGGGCCATAATTCTCTGGACTATAGATGGCATTTCTTATGCCTAGCTCTTGTAACACCTGTTGGAGCTCAGCATATGTCTGCCATCTAACAGGAGAGGATGGTAGATCACCCGGATTGGGCCACGCAGCATGAAATGCAGCCATGAGCCAATCGAGGAGGGAGTGACTCCCTGGGGTCTAATGTGCATTTTGTAATCGCTGCCTCAAGGCAGGCTGCACTGTCAGGGAAGACAGCTT
>JAVSCE010020559.1:0-40354 GCA_032199065.1 Smutsia gigantea
AGCTGTCCAGTTTTGCCAACACCAGCTGTTGAAGAGGCTGTCATTTCCCCACTGCATGTCCATGGCTCCTTTATCATATATTAATTGACCGTATATAGTTGGGTTTATATCAGGGCTCTCTAGTCTGTTCCATTGGTGTATTGGTCTGTTCTTGTGCCAGTACCAAATTGTCTTGAGTACTGTGGCTTTGTAGTACAGCTTGAAATTGGGGAGCATAATTCCTCCAGCTTTATTCTTCCTTCTCAGGATTGCTTTGGCTATTTGGGGTCTTTTGTGGTTCCATATGAATTTTAGACCAATTTGCTCTAGTTCATTGAAGAATGCTGTTGGTATTTTGATAGGAATTGCATTGAATCTGTAGATTGCTTTAGGCAGGATGGCCATTTTGAAAATATTAATTCTTCCTATCCATGATAGGATGTGTTTCCATTTATTGGTATCTTCTTTAATTTCTATCATGAGTGTCTTGTAGTTTTCAGAGTATAGGTCTTTCACTTCCATGGTTAGGTTTATTCCTAGGTATTTTATTCTTTTTGATGCAACTGTGGATGGAATTGTTTTCCTGATTTCTCTTTCTGGTAGTTCATTGTTAGTGTAGAGGAATGCCACAGATTTCTGCATATTAATTTTGTGTCCCGCAACTTTGCTAAATTCAGATATTAGATCTAGTAGCTTTGGAGTGGATTCTTTAGGGTTTTTTATGTACAATATCATTTCATCTGCAAACAGGGACAGTTTAATTTCTTCCTTGCCAATCTGGATGCCTTTTATTTCTTTGTGTTGTCTGATTGTCATGGCTAGGACCACCAGTACTATGTTGAATAGAATTGGGGAGAGTGGGCATCCTTGTCTTATTCCCGATCTTAAAGGAAAAGCTTTCAGTTTCTGCTGTTAACTATGATGTTGGCTGTGGGTTTGTCATATATGGCCTTCATTTTGTTGAGGTACTTGCCCTCTATACCCATTTTGTTGAGAGTTTTTATCATGAATGGATGTTGAATTTTGTCAAATGATTTTTCAGCATCTGTGGAGATGATCACGTGGTGTTTGTCCTTTTTGTTGATGTGGTTGATGATGTTGATGGATTTTCGAATGTTGTACCATCCTTGCATCCCTGGGATGAATCCCACTTGATCATGGTGTATGGTCCTCTTGATGTATTTTTGAATTCGGTTTGCTAATATTTTGTTGAGTATTTTTGCATCTACGTTCATCAGGGATATTGGTCTGTAATTTTCTTTTTTTGTGGTGTCTTTGCCTGGTTTTGGTATTAGAGTGATGCTGGCCTCACAGAATGAGTTTGGAAGTATTCCCTCTTCTTCTACTCTTTGGAAAACTTTAAGGAGGATGGGTAGTAGTAGGTCTTCACTAAATGTTTGATGAAATTCAGTGGTGAAACGATGTGGTACAGGAGTTTTGTTCTTAGGTAGGTTTTTTATTACCAGTTCAATTTTGTTGCTGGTTATTGGTCTGTTCAGATTTTCTGTTTCTTTCTGGGTCAGCCTTGGAAGGTTGTATTTTTCTAGAAAGTTATCCATTTCTTCTAAGTTATCCAGTTTGTTAACATATAATTTTTCATAGTATTCTCTAATAATTCTTTGTATTTCTGTGGTATCCATAGTGATTTTTCCTTTCTCATTTCTGATTCTGTTTATGTGAGTAGACTCTTTTTTTCTTGATAAGTCTGGCTATGGGTTTATCTATTTTGTTTATTTTCTCAAAGAACCAGCCCTTGCTTTTATTGATTCTTTCTATTGTTTTATTCCTCTCAATTTTATTTATTTCTGCTCTAATCTTTTTTTATTTTATTGTATATTTTTATTTTATTTTTATTTTTTTATAATTTATTTTGGTATTATTATTCTACAATTACATGTGCAATATTTTGGTTATTAAACTACCCCCTTCATCAGGTCCCCCCCACCAACCCCATTACAGTCAGTCCATCAGTGTAGTGAGATGCTACAGAATCACTACTTGTCTTCTCTGAGTTGTACAGCCCTCCCCATGCCCCCCCGACATTACATCTGCTAATCGTAATGCCCCTTTTTCCCTCTTATCCCTCCCCTCCCACCCATCTTCCCCAGTCCCTTTCCCTTTGGTAACTATTAGTCCGTTCTTGGGTTCTGTGAGTCTGCTGCTGTTTTGTTACTCAGTTTTTTTCTTTGTTCTTATACTCCACATATGAGTGAAATCATTTGATACTTGTCTTTTTCGGCTTGGCTTATTTCACTGAGCATAATACCCTCTAGCTCCATCCATGTTGTTGCAAATGGTAGGATTTGTTTTCTTCTTATGGCTGAATAATATTCCATTGTGTATATTGCTCTAATCTTTATTATGTCCCTCCTTCTACTAACTTTGGGCAGCCTTATTTGTACTTCTTTTTCTAATTTCGTTAATTGTGAGTTTAGACTGCTCATATGGGTTTGTTCTTCTTTCCTGAGGTAGGCCTGTATTGCAATATACTTTTCTCTTAGCACAGTCTTTGCTGCCTCCCACAGATTATGTGGTGTTGAATTATTGTTGTCATTTGTCTCCATATATTGTTTGATCTCTGTTTTTATTTGGTCATCGATCCATTGGTTATTTAGGAGCATGTTGTGTAGTCTCCATGTATTTGTTGGATTTTTCATTTTCTTTGTGTAATTTATTTCTAGTTTCATATCTTTCTGGTCTGAGAAACTGGTTGGTACAATTTCAGTCTTTTTGAATTTACCGAGGGGCTCTTTTTGTGCCTTGGTATATGATCTATTCTTGAAAATGTTCCATGTGCACTTGAGAAGAATGTATTCTGCTGCTTTTGCGTGTGGAGTTCTGTATATGTCTGTTAGGTCCATCTGTTCTAATGTGTTGTTCAGTGCCTCTGTCTCCTTACTTATTTTCTGTCTGGTTGATCTGTCCTTCAGAGTGAGTGGAGTGTTGAAGTCTTCCTAGAATGAATGCATTGCATTCTATTTCTCCTTTTAATTCTGTTAGTATTTGTTTCACATATGTTCGTGCTCCTGTGTTGGGCGCATAGATATTCATAAGGTTATATCTTCTTGTTGGATTGACCCTTTTATCATTATGTAATGTCATTCTTTGTCTCTTGTGACTTTCTTTGTTTTGAGGTCACTTGATACAAGTCAACTCCTGCTTTCTTCTCCCTATTAGTTGCATGAAATATCTTTTTCCATCCCTTCACTTTTAGTCTGTGTATGTCTTTGGGTTTAAAGTGAGTCTCTTGTAGGCAGTATATAGATGGGTCTTGTTTTTTTATCCATTCAGTGACTCTATGTCTTTTGATTGGTGCATTCAGTCCATTTACATTTACAGTGATTATCAATAGGTATGTACTTATTGCCATTGCAAGCTTTAGATTCGTGATTACCAAAGGTTCAAGATTAACTTCCTTACTATCTAAGCGTCTAATTTAACTCACTTAATATGCTATTACAAACACAATCTAAAGGTTCTTTTTTCTTCTTCCTTTTCCTTCCTCCTCCATTCTTTATATATTAGGTGTCATATCCTGTACTCTTTGTCTATCCCTTGATTGACTGGGGATAGTTAATTCAATTTTGCATTTGCTTAGTAATTAGCTGTTCTGCTTTCTTTACTGTGGTTTTATTACCTCTAGTGACAGCTATTAAACCTTAGGAACACTTCCATCTAGAGCAGTCCCTCCAAAATACACTGTAGATATGGTTTGTGGGAGGTAAATTCTCTCATCTTTTGCTTATCTGGAAATTGTTTAATCCCTCCTTCAAATTTAAATGATAATCTTGCCAGGTAAAGTATTCTTGGTTCAAGGCCCTTCTGCTTCATTGCATTAAGTACATCATGCCACTCGCTTCTGGCCTGGAAGGTTTCTGTTGAGAAGTCTGATGATAACCTGATGGGCTTTCCTTTGTATGTGATCTTATTTCTCTCTCTGTCTGCTTTTAATAGTCTGTCCTTATCCTTGATCTTTGCCACTTTAATTACTATACGTCTTCGTGTTGTCTTCCTTGGGTCCCTTGTGTTGGGAGATCTGTGCATCTCCATGGCCTGAGAGACTATCTCCTCCCCCAGATTGGGGAAGTTTTCAGCAATTACCTCCTCAAAGACACTTTCTATCCCTTTCTCTCTCTTCTTCTTCTGGTACCCCTATAATGCGAATATTATCATCTCCTCCACTGTATGCAATCTGCTTTTAATACCATCCATTGTGCTCTTCAACAATTGGATCTCTGACCGGAATTCATTCCTGAGTTCCTGAATATCTTTCCTTACCTCCATGAGCATGTTAATGATTTTTATTTTGAACTTCCTTTGGGAGGAGTCATGAGGTTGATGTCATTGAAATCTTTCTCAGGAGTTGTATTAATAATTTTACTCTGGACCAGGTTCCTTTGACATTTCATATCTGTATATGGCGCTCTCTAGTGCCCATAAGCTCTACTCCCTGGAGCTGCTCAGCCCCTGCAGCAATGTCAGGGGTCGCAGGGGAGTGGTATTGGTGCCTAGGGGGAGGAAAGACCTGTTTCCTGCTACCCAGCTGATATGCCTTTCTCCACTGCCTGAACCAGTGGGCCAAGCACACAGGTATAAGCCTCTATACTTTGCATTGTAGTTGCTGTAGACAGATCTTCCCTCTGGCTGGGCTAATGCCAGGGTAGGGTTTGCCGGTTTGCGAGCCAGGTGGGACTGGCCAGAAGAAAGGTGCAGTAGGCTGCATATCACAGAGCCTTGGAGCTGTGTAGCCAGCTAGGGAGCTAGAGCACCTGAAGATCGTCTCAGGAGGAAGATTTCTTTTTTCTCCTTAAACATGAGAGTCTATATGACAAAGCTCCCAACCTGCTGGGCAGAGTGCACCCAGTCAGTTTTGTCTACCTGTCCTCTCTCCTGAGCAGTAAGCTCCGTGCAATCCTTGCCCCTTTAGCAGCCCTCTTGCTAAGGGCTTCCTTGTTAGGAAGTCTCTCAGACTGCCAGCCTTTCTTTTGTCCCAGAGCAGCTGGATATGTATCCCTGCTTCCCACAAGTGGCTGGAATCTCGGTCTCTCCAGGAATTCTGCCCGTCTTAGCTTTCCAACCCCATAATCATGAGAGTATCATGCAAGCACCATGAAATGAAGGTTTGTGCTCCCAGAGCAGATCTCCAGAGTTAGGTATTCAGCAGTCCCAGGCCTCCACTCCCTCCCTGCTCTATTTCTCTTCCTCCTGCCGGTGAGCTGGTGTGGGGGAAAGGCTTGGGTCCCATGGAGCCACAGCTTTGGTATTGATGCCAGGTTCTTGTTCACAAAGCCAAAGAATGAGCTTCACAAACACTCAAGGTAGGAGAGCAAGGTACAGGCTTTTATTTAGAGATAAAATGAAAGGAAAGGGCTCCCGGCTCACACCAGGAGGAGACAAGAGAGTTTGGGGTGGTGTGTTGTCTAGGGGGTTTTATAGGCACATGAGGAATTTTCGAGAACATGAAAAAAATGCTTAGGGGTGGACTTGCACCACCTGCCCTGCCCTCAAGGTGGGCTGGGTTGTTCTCTGCTTGCTAGGGCTGTTTACAGTGAAGTCACGGGTTATGCTGAGATACCCTTCTTTATTTGTGAAACACTCAAACATTCCAGGTCAAGTTGCTCTTGGCCTTTTGACCTTTAACTGATCTCACTGAAGATGTCTATATTCTTAGTCTGGTATCTTTACCCTAGAGAATTAGTGTGACCTTGACTTTGCATAATACTTAACACAGAGTTTCAAGAGGGACTTCTTTGCCCATTGTTATATTGCTTTGACTGTAAATATCCCGCCCTGCTTGTTCAGGAGGCCCTCACCCTACTCTGACTACACCCACGGTCCCTGTCTCAGTAGTATTTGGTATGTTACACGAAATCAAGTTTTCATGGTTAGAAAAAAAAGGAAATGGCAAGGGTATACCTTGATGAGAAAAATAACACGTTTACTTTTAACAAGTACACTTAACAAGTTATATTAAAAAAATAACTATATACCCTTTTCCTCATCTATTACAATTGGCTTTGAGTTTTTGTTCAGTTAAAAGATTGGGGGTGGGCGGATAGTCAATAGATTGATGTGTATAATGTGTAAGTATTTAGTTATATCCTGTGTGTACTGACAAAGCACAAGTTGTAGTAGGAAACTGTGGACAGGAGTACAGCCTTAGTCCTCTATTGATCAGGAAATTTCAGAGTGGGACAATTGTGAAACCCACAGCAACCATGAAGACACGCACTCCCCTTAGCACCCTCAGCAATCCCACTCCGGATTTCACAACGATGGGCCCCGCGAGCGGGACTGGGTGCCAAGGCAACACTGCCCCCTGACGCTCTCAAGCTTCTCGGTTAAACGTAGCCTTGAGACCCAGGCGCTCTAGGCTAACCGTTTCTCTGGTTAGGCCCTCCCTCTCTAGCCCGGCCTCTTCTCTATGGTTTCCGCTTTGTGCCGCTCTAGCCTGAGCAGCGGGCAGTGAGACGGCCTGGCTACCTTTCTAGGCTCCGGTCGGCCATGGGGGCGTTGCGCAAAGCGCTGCTAGTGGGCGCACTGCTGGGTGCGGGGGCTGGCGTGGGCTCGGCACTTTTTGTCCTCGTGTCCCCAGGAGAGCAGCAGAAGCACGCGATGCTGAAGGTGGGAGCGACTGGGGAGATCCCAGGTGGGGTGCGCGAGCGGCGAGCCCCGGATTGGGGGCCGGGACTGGGAATCTCCTTTCTGGCCCGCAGGAGATGCCGGAACAGGACCCGCGGCGCAGGGAGGAGGCGGCTTTGACCAAACAGTTAGTGCTGGCCACTTTGCAAGATGCAGCGGCCACCCAGGAGAACGTGGCCTGGAGGAAGAACTGGACGGTCGGTGGAGGCAGGAGGTCAGCCTAGCCCGGATCTCCCCCGTGGGTGCTGGGACCTCTGCGCCGGCGCAGAAGTCCGAGGAGGTCTTTTTCCTCAGTGGACCCGGCGGGGAGTCGGGATCAGGATGGCGCCTGCGCCGGACCTCCCCGAGGCCTGGCGAGCTGCCAACGGGTGAGCACGTTCTCTCCCACACCTGCACTGACTTCGCTTTAACGTCCACGCCGCGAGCTGGGATATCGGATGTGATTAACTGAAGGAACCAATAAATCATGTCCCTCCATTTAGAGAGTGAGCCCAGAGGTCAGATGCCTATAAATGCCTAGTGGTGTGGGGTTCAGTGCTGCGGACGGGATGAACGCGCCTGCCGCCTGCCTCGCCCCATGTGAGGCTGAAGCCCAATAAGAATAAGCCACCGTTTTCAAAACAAAGTCAGGTCGTGTGGTCCTTTGAATGTACTGTAGGGGATAACCAGGCGACATTCTTTAAATCAAAATTATCTGAAATCAGAACTCTCTTGTAGTAATAGATGCCCACAGAGGACGCGTTTGAGTTTCTGTCCTTCGAATGAGTTTGGAGAGGGGCTTCTAGCACTTAACATATGCCTGGATGCCTTGTGTGGATTATTTAACTTTTGGAAGCTTAGTGGCAAGGAGTAGTAGTGAAAGGAGCATGCTTTTAGTCACACTGATTTTGATTCAACTGCTGCATATTCCAAAACCTCTCGAGCCTCAGTCCTGTTCTAGAAAGGGTGATAATTATTTTCAGGGATGTTATGAAAAGATTAAGTTACAAAGGTAAAGTGCTGTGCTTGGTACAGAGCAGCCTCTCAGTAAGTATAGTGGGGTTTTAACTTCTTGGAGGTTTCCCCTGCAGTAGTTTTCAATCTCTGAATCCAGTCAGAGGTTCTGCCGGAAATGCTACTGCAGGGACAAACTAAAGCTGTCAGTGGGGTTACAGCAAGCAAGTTAACCAATTCACTTCCCTTTTATGTATTTATATCCTGTGGTTCCAAGCAAGACTACAGTTGGGGGAAAAAAGGGCTGCCGTTACTAAACAGAACACTAAATAAAGCTTGGTATCACTAAGGTGGAAACTCAGATAAGAGCATTGGTGCTGTTTTCAGCTGCTGAAGTCATAAGGCAAATACATTTGTCATATATGACTTTTAGTTTAATTGTGGCCTATTTCCTAGCCCGGGAATGAGAGCAAAGAGGTCAGCAACTGTCTGGGCAGCACTAGGATGAGGCGATCAGCTTGAGAAGGTTGGAAGTTCAGAGGCTGAGCCCTAGAGACAGCCCCCAGGTGTGTGTACAGGTTCTACTACTTGCTACCTCTGTTGGTTTGGACAAGTCAGGTACTTTGTCATTCAAGTCTCTAAAATGGGGTAGTTGCATCTACACCTAGATAACTGCCTTCGTATCTCAGGTAATACATAAAAAGCACTTAAAACTGTGATAGACATTAAGTACTCAATACTTTTAGCACAGAGGTGATGCAGTTGTGATGGTCACTGTAATGATCCTCTCAACCTTTGTGAATGGCCACATAAAAAAAATTACCCTTTTTGTAGCTAATATTTATTGGGGACTTCCTAGGTGCCAGGCCCTGTGCTAAAAGCACTTTATATTAGCATTATGTAACACCCACAACAACCCCAATTAATAGGTACTATTGCCCCTATTCTACTAAAGAAAAAAACTATGCTTTAAAAAGTCAAGGCACATAGCTACTAAGGATTTCAGGCTTATGCACCACCTTACCCATAGAAGCAAAAGGTGCTCTCCACTGTATTCTCCTCCCCTAGCACCTCTCCCCATTTGACCTCCCAAGCAACTAAACAAACCCAGAGATTAGAAACAAGTTTCGTTTGAAACTTAAGATGAGAAATTAAGGTCTACTCTAAATGCCTTCCTTTTAAGCTTCATCCTCTGCCTCAGTTCTGCGCCATTCAGGAAGAAGTCAAGCACATATAGAACTCAGAGGGTCTATTTATTAGGAAGGAGATGTCAGTGCTTTATCAAAGATGAAGAGGTCAGAGAGGAATGGTGGGGTAAAGGCCTCTCAGCTGGGACATTTCTTAGCCACAATGAGGACAGCAGAAGGCACAAGTCCTGAAGATGGAAGACAACAGGTTTGCCACGAGAATGCCTTTTTGCCCCCCAAATTCCTGGCCTCACACCATCTCCAGAGTCCCTTCTCTTGGCATTCCTTCCTTTCTCAAGCATGCCCCCTTTCTCCCAAGCCCTGGTTGCTGGTCCCACGTGTCATACCTAACTCCTGCAGAGGCCGCTCCATGTCAGCCTCTGAGAAAGCCCGCCGGGGGAAGCCACTGAGCAACTGCACAGGGTCCTGGCCCCCTCCAGGCTCTTCCCCACGGTGGAGCTCCACATAGAGCCTCACAGCTGCCAGCTGTTCCCTAGCCCGGAAAGTCTGGGTCAGTGAGGTTCCATCTGGTAGCCTGACCTAGAAAGTAAGAGAGAGATACAGTACTGTGAGCATCAAAACTGAGTGAGGTGCCTAAGTAAGGACAGGAAGTGGAGCAAGGCTGGCCCCTCCTTCCTCTTAGGTTGAACCAGCATAATATATTTAATAGAGCTTAATAAACCACTTTTGCTCTGCTCTACTAAGCACTGAAGAGAGACTCCCAGCTCCCTCACAATTTAAGACAAGGATTATACAAAAACATGCAGAGAGCTGTATAATAAAACAAATGATAACCTTATGAACAAGTAAAATGGAATTGCTGACTTAAGAGGGAAGTATTGATTTAAATAAGACTGGGGCAATCGATATCTTTCCTAAGAGTAGGGGAGGTAGGATTTCAAAAGTCATTTACAAAAAAGGGAGAGATTTGGCAAAGGCAACATGACTGAAAAAAGCTGCGCTGGGTGCCTTACATGCCAGCAAAGGGGTCCCAGGAGCAAGGCAGGAATTAGAATCAGTACCTGTATGCGACATTGGTCATACTCCCGCTTGGTGGGAGGCTCCTGGCTGGGAGAGGAGGGAACAGGACCTGGCTCTGTTGGTGGTGATGGCCGAGAACTCACAGTACCACCATACTGGAAGACGAATTAGAACACTGATCAGGCACGTACCCTCCCTCAAGAGAAACATTTAAGCCCATTTTCTCCCTCTGAAGCTAGAAAAGGGGAATTACTAGCCCACTTCACTATCTTAGTGTCTTCGCAATCACCCACCTTCTTGGCTCTCTCTGCTTTGTCCCTTTCGATCTTCTCTCGCACTCTTTGTCTGGAATGCAGACAGGAAAAAAGTAGGTGTTGACAAAGCAAATTTAGGTTTCTTTATGATCTCTTATCCAACACCCCTATCACCCAGACCTGGCTGCTAACTCTTCAGCCTTTTCCTTCCTACGCTCCTCAGCAGCCCGGCGCATCTCATCTTCCTGTAACCGCTGTCGTGCAGCTGACAACTCTTGCCCTTGTTTCCTGCGCTGTCGTTCCCGTTCCAATGCCTCCCGCTCCTCTCTTTCTTCACGCTCCCGTTGCTTCTGGGCCACCAGCTCCAGCATTCTGTGTTGCAGAAAAGATAGAGCTCAAGAGAAATAGACATGGCCTGGGAAGGTGAGTTTATAACAAGCAACTCAGAAAAACAAATCAAGGAACATGTGTCCCAAGACAGAAGCAAAAAAAAAGGAAAAGGCCAAGAGGGAAAAGGTGGAAAGTTCAAGGTTCTTTGATGAGACTGGTGAATTGGGGAGAGGTGGAAGTTGCCCCTCAGAAATGTTAGTCTCTTCCTTACCATACCTCTTAGTCTGTTCCTGTCTTTCCTCTTCACTCAAAATGGGTTTGCCTTCTTCCGCAGCAGATCCATGTCCTATAAACAAGCAATTAGTATTATTACCCGTTCATCCTCCTCTGGCCCTCCTGAATAATCACACCGTGTCTCTGAGTAAGGACCCTCGGGGCCACCTTGCTCTGAGGAGGTCAGTTCCTTTCCCAGGATATGTCCAAGAGGGGTCGCCAGCGGCTCGTCCACATCGGGGTCGTCTTCGTGCTCCATCAGCCTGGCAAGAAAAGTCAGGAGGGAGGTTAACGTCTAGGTTGCCCCTCCCAGCAGTCCCTGGTCCCGCCACCAGGTCTGAGTGCTCACCAGTCCATCGCAGCCTCGATGCCCTGGTTCCCTGTGAGGGCCAGAGCCTTCTCCCTGGGGGCAGAAACACCGTGAATAGCGCCCACGAGCCATGGTGATGGTCAGACTGGGGCGTAGAGCCTGAGGCCCGGCTTGGGTAACGGCCCGGACAGGTCCGCGGGCTTGGGTTAAGGAGCTCCCTTACGCGCGTCCCCTGGGGAAGCCCATCTCGATGAGACTCTCCAGAGCCGTCAGCTCCGCCATGGCGTCGCCACCGCCGCTTCCGCGGGGACCTGTTGGGGGAGGCGAGAAGGAGGGAGGAGGGGGGTCAGCGCAGGGCGCCCCCGGCTCGCGCGCAATCCCGACCCCTAAGTCCCCGGCCCAGCGCCCGCTCACTCACCCGGCCCTGGCCCCGCTGCGGACACTGACTAGAAGAAAGCCGAGGGGAAGCGGAAGTGCCCTAATCTGTTTGGGTCACGTGGAGAGGTGGACATGGACGGGTGCCGTCGAGAGCCAGAAAACATGACTGGCCCTGCGCCAGGACCTGGCGCGGGCGGGGGCTGGCTGCGCGTCCGAACCGCTGATCAGGAGGCACCCCACTGCCTCCCAGCGCGAGCGCCCCTGGCTGCGTTGGGGAAGAAGGGTGGTGCGGCCCCGACATCCATGGGCAGAATAAAGCCAGCTCGCGATACAGCTCCTGAGCGCAACCATTTAGAAAGTTACTTGGCAGTGTTTACCAGCAGCCATAGAAATTAGCATACTCTCTGACCCGCTCCTCCTCTCCGGGGAATTGAACCATCCTCCGCCCAACGGCCAAAACAATCTTTGCAAAACACAGTATGTGATCCTGTCATCACCTCCCTGCTTTAAAATTCCCCATGACACTCAAGTCACCTAGGACGAAATTTAAATGCTGGTTATCTGGCTTCCTCCTCCTCCTTTTTGTTGGAGCCCCATCTGTAAAGTGAGGTAACAGTAGTGCCCATCTTAGGTGCTTGTACGGTGTGAATGTTGGTAGTTGGTATGCAGTTTCATCTCCTATCACTTGAGGGTAACTTGTAAAATTGCAGAACAGGGCCTGTCCCACCTCCAGGCCTTTTCCACTACCAGTCCCTCTGTCTGGGATAGCCTGCCTCTTCCGTGGGCTTGGTTAACTCCCAAGTTTTGGACTGGTTTGCTTTCTAAGGGAAGCCCACTTCGACGGCCACTTCCCAGCTCCAATATTTACCTTACTAAGCATTTATCACAGTAGGGGGATAAATTATCATACCAAATCCATCCTGTGTAGTCATTATTGATTACTTAGCCCATCTGCTGCCACTACCTAGGCTGTTAGATCCCTAAAGCTAAAGCTCACTTTAAATGTTTATTAGGAGAGTAATGTTATTGATATTGAAAATAGATATGCTAAAGGCTTTAACATGATTAAGCATATTTAATCATCCCAACAATCCATATGCTGTAGGTATTGTTATTAGTCACGGGGAACAGACGCAGAAAGATGAGATAATTTACCTAATGTCACAAAGCTGGTAAGAACCACAAGCTAGGATTCAGACCCACACAATACGCCTTCACTAAGCCACTATGCTGTGGTGCCTCCCCATGGTGAAGTGAAGTGCACCAGCTTTGGAGTTGGGCAGCTTAGGCCCAAATTCTAACTCAGGGATTACTTGTAGCTTCAAACCACTTAGAACCTCAGATTTATTGTCTGTGAAAAGATGACACCATTTCTTGAAATGATTGTGGTAAAGACTGAGAATACATATAAAGCATGTCTTTAATACTGAGATAGTAGGCCTTATCATTTGTGAATGAATAAATGCTGAGAAAATACAGGAATAAGAAAAGACGGTATTCAAGCAGTGTGATAAATGTATTCTAGATAACAAATGTATTCTAAATTTATTCCAGAGGCCCAATAATAAAAGAATGGTTAAATTGTATAGTACTGCATCTTTCACCCACTTCTGTAAGTACCCTGTAGAAATACACAAACAAGTAAGGATGATAAGGAAAATATTCAACACAGCCATCAAGGTCAGCAAACTGCATTTTTCCTCCAGTTGGCAAAGCACTACAGCTCCCTCCTCCCCTCCTCCAGCCTCCTCTTTGCCCTGCACATGCCGAAATGCCACATATCAAAATAATATAAATTGCTCCCCTTGCTTGTGCTCAGGGCTCAGACCTTGGGAGATTACTCCCCTCTGAGCCCGCCGGTGTCAGAATAAAACCTCAACACTCCAAGACCTCCGAGTGCTGCTTGGTTCTTTCGTCAGCGATCCAGTCCACGTTTTCCAGTATTTTCCGCAACAAGGATACACAAACAAAACAAGGTTGTCCATAGCAAACACTGAAGACATCCTTCAATGGAAAGTTATGCAGCCTTTAAAATAACTAAGGAGGCTATGATTTACCAACATGGAACACTGTCCAAAATATACTGAGTGAAAAAAGAAAATATTTACATTGCATAGCAAAAGATCTGCTCTGCTTCAGGCAATTACCTCTTGGGGAGGAGGGAACTTTCATTTTATACTTGCCAGTATTACTTGAAATTTGGATGTTACTTTTATAATTACAAAGAAAGTTATAAGAACAGTTAAAGTGAGGATTATACCCTGTGGCAGCTTAGACTTTTCTGCATCCAATAAATTTAAAGATAGATTCAGAAGTATGTATACTACTCTGAAATATATCTGTGGGGACAGGGATTTGAAAAGGATCATGAAAAATGGACACATCCTCCTTTTACGTTTCTTTTAATGTTACAGTGGATATACAAGAAACACAAAAGGGGGGAACATGGGGAAACACCTCAGATTTGGGAAATGCCCCAGACAGTAGCCACGGGGGTGTGTCTCTCTCTTCTTCACCCCAAGTCATTTATTTCCACCTGTCTCAGACACAGGTGGCTTCTTACTCCGGTGTGCCCATCCCCAATATCTAACAAAAGGCAGAAGAGGAGGGGGGCAGTTCCAGCCCTAAACTCCCATTCTGCAGCAGCTTATTTTCAAAACCCCACTGAAGCCACCTATAGTGGCAGAGCCCTTTGGGGGGGTGTGAGAAAGATGGCCAACTACCGCACAGCCGAAGGGCCAGGACTGTCTGGGGCCTGATTTGTAAGCCCAAGAGCTAAGAATGGGTTTTACATATGTAAATGATTACATGGTTATGTAAGTATTACATAATCTCTTCAATTTTTCTCCTCGGAACCGCAAAATCTAAATGATTTACTATTTGGTCTTAAAAAACTGTGCGGACCCTCTCTTCCCCTTTCTCCCCCTCAGCCTGGAGCAGAGCGGCAAGTCGCGGACCTGCGCGAGCTCTCACGCAGAGTACAGAGCACCGAGGCTCGGCTGGGCCCAGGCGCCTAACCTTCCGCTCCGCGTCCTCCCAGGGGCGCTGCGCCCTGCAGGTGGGCTTCAGAGCCTGGCCGCCCCTCGGCGGGGGCAGCCCCAGCGGTCGCGCAGGCAGAAGTGCCAGAAGAGAGCGGAGCAGCTCAGCAGGGCCAGCGCCGCGCCCACCCCCACGGCCGCGTGGAGCAGGGTGAGGGGCCTGGGGGGCACGGCCAGCCGTCCGCACGGCCCGAACACAGGGCCTCCCGCCCCGTCGAGGCCGCCCTCGCCACCAGCCCCCGACACGCTGCTTTCTCCGGCCCCGTTAGCGGCCACCACACAAACGACATATGTCCCACCAGACTTCAGGCCCTTCAGTTCAGCTCTGCGGACGGTAGAGTTGAGGGGGGGTCCCTTCTGGGGAGCCCCGCTGCCTTCCGAAAGCAGCAGCCAGTATTGGTGCACCGGGGAGAAGGGGGCACACCAGCGCACCACAGCGCGGCCAGCCTCGGCCACCACTTGCACTTCTCCCAGGCGCGGCGGGTCGGGCGGCTGGTTAGGGCTGGACAGCCCGGGGCACAGGCAGGCCCTTGGTCCCGCTCTCTGCAGCTCCAGACAGGGCACCTGTAGGTGGCGGCAACGGTCGTAATCACAGGGGACAACCGGTAAAGGTGGCTGCGATGTCTCATCTCCCTCTTCTTCAAAGTCTCGGGGGCCCAAGGGCTGTGCTCTGGGAACCAAGGAGAAGGTGACAGCCAGCAGCCACAGAAGGAAAGGAGTGCCCAGCATGGAGTCTGGAAGGGAAGGAGGATAGGTAAAGGCTGTTCAGCCCTCATGCCTTCCTGGCCCTTGCCCTCAACAAAACCCGAAGACAGGGAGACAACTGGGGACCAAGAGGGGACCAGGCAAGAGGAGGGGACAAGACAGAAACGCTCATTTGTCAACCAACTTCTGAACAGGTTTTGGTCAAAAGAATAAAAATATGGTCTGACACGAGGGACGGATGTGTAACCAGCAGTGTGAAGTGCTAGAAACAGTTAATGAATAAACAGTGTGCTGGTGGGGAGAAAAGGAGGAAATGATTTATTCAGCCTGGGGAAGAAAGGTGAAATAATTCCCAGCTGCCACCCAGAAAAAAGATCTAAGTGGAACAATTACCAGTCAGCAATGCAAGCAAAAACTGGAATGGTGACAGAAGGGAGAGATGGAACAGACAGCGCAAATAAAGGCCCGGAATGCACTCTCCCCACCTGTCGGAGTCATCCTGTCCTCTGCTTGCCCCCCACCTCCCACCACTCTTCCTGGGCCCACAGCAGCGCCTCACCAGTGGGCAGGCCTTGATGAGTGGGAATCTGCAACCAGACGTCTGTGGGTGTCAGGCTGAGGGGTCCCCAGGAGCACTGGTTTCGCAGGCACGTTTTTTCAGTGTCTTCAATTTCAATTCTGTTTTGGCTGGAAGCTTTTATAACCCTTCATCTGTGATGTCACCACCTAGCCCCCCTCCCTGTCCCCCCATCCCGTGAGTGCCAAGAAGAGGGCTGGTCCCTTCAGAGGGCCTGAGTCACGGGGCCAGGGATGGGGAAGCCACATGCAGCAGCTTCAGCGGGAGGCCAGGATGCCTGGGTTCTGAAAAGGGAGTGGAATGTGGAAAGCAGCCAGGAGCTGAAAGTCCAAAGGCTGAAGTCATGTGAAGGGATGAGGAGGGATTCAGGAGAGGGCCACCTGGCTGGCAAAGAAAACAGCTGTGGACAGCATGGGGCCAGGGCTACAAAACGCTGTTTCAGTACAAATCATACCACATCCATGGCAGTCATTTCCTGTCTTCTGCCTCTCAGTGGACAGAGAAAGGGAGGGGTGCAGAGGCCAGAATGATGTATGCCAGCTCTCCAGACCCGCCCTACACTATCCCCTTCCCCAGAGGGAGATGAGAGGCATGTGGATGGAGGGGGCAGAATAGGTTTTCTCTCCTTGGAATTCCTAGGCTCACTAATGGAAACAGCTGTGCCTAAAACAGTCCAGGGTCTGGACTCCTTCCCCATCTGTAGCCCCTGATAAGACAACCTCCTTCAATCTGAGGTGGGGATGACTGGGGAACACAAGGCTTGCAAACTGCCTTGAATCCATTTCAAAGAGTCAGGGAGGAAGCTGGCACAAAAACTTTATTGGGGAAACCACAGGAAAGGGGTCAGGTGGGAAAGGGCTGGAATGTGGGGCCGCTGCCCGGTTCTCCTCAGGAACTAGAGCAGGTGGGGCGCTGTCGGAGAGCATCCGCAGAAGGTTCAGAGCTGCCTAGAGTCTCTGGGGCAAGCGCAAGGGCAGGAGCAGGCAGGTTGGCCTCTGTTAGCAGAGCTGCATCTTCCCAGGAGCCAGAACCTGGACCAGGGGACAGAAGAATAAAATCCCAAATGGGAAATTAGATTACCAAGGGTCTCTCCCCCTCACATGCCACCCTTACCCCACCCAGGTGCCCCTATGCGGTGTGCCTCACCATCACTGGCCTCTGGCTCCAGTTCCTCCTCTCCACGGAGAGGCTGCTGATCTGGTTTCTCCTCCTCAGACAGCTGACCCTCTGCAGCCACAGGGAGAATGCAGAGGTCAGACTGGAAGAGGCTGAAGGGGTGAGCTGAGGAGTCGGCAGGGTGGGCAGGCTGCGGCCCCACACTTGGACCTGAGGGGTCTTCAGGGCTCTCACTGTCCTCTGTAATGTCTGACAGCTGGGTTGATTCCTCCTGGCCTTGGGGCCCTGCACCTCCAAAGTGGGTGGAGGACAGGACAGGGCTAGGGTGGCTGTACTTGAACAGCAGAGCTGATTTCACCTCCTCCAGCCTTTCCTCAGCTCAGCATGCCAGTGCCTTGGGCCTCATATTGAATGGTCAGGAGCCTCCTCCCACCCAGCACCCCAACCATCATCTTTACCTGGCTGATGAGCAGAGGTCCTCCGCTGGACTTCCCTTCGGGAACTGTCTCTTTTTCCGATGTTTACCTGTGGAGAAGAAACCACTGAGCAGCTCCCCTCATGAGCGGTCAGGACTCTTATGCCCGAGCCCGTAGCATGCCCACCCCATGCCAGTCAAAGGAGGATTGCAGGGGAGAGGGAGTCCTTTGTGACCTGCAAAGAGAAGCGGTGTCGGGGCCAGATGCTCCCCCACACCCACTGCATGTAGCTGAAGAGTACTATGACGCTGAGGAAGGTGAAGTTGCTGGCGACACCTACGAAGGCACAGGTCATTGGGAAGTTGTACAGCAGGTACCTGAGGCAGGAAACAAGGACAGGAAGGGAGTAGCAGTTACTGGAGAGCAATAGCCTTCTCACTTCCCAGAAATAATTTCTAGGGCAGTTCAAGTGAGTTTGGCCAGAGTCGGCCTCCACCTCCTCTGCTTCCCCCGTGCTGAGTCAATGGTTCAAGACAGTGGTTCTCAGCTCTGGCTCAACATCAGCATTCCCTGGGGTGCCTTGAAGAAGTCTGATGGCCAGATGCGAACCAAAGAAATTCTGGTTCAGGCGGTCTGGGGTGGGGCCCAGCTCTAGGTAGTTTTAAAAAGGCCCCTAGGGAACTGATACGCTGATATGCAGCCAGAGTTGAGAATCGGTGGTCTAAGTAAAACCTGTTTCCTCTGCTTAGGACCGTCTTTACTTAAGGATAGCCCTCAGGAGAGCTGCCAAAGCCCACCTCAGTGGTTACCTGAGCCCAGTGAAGTGGGCATGGATGCGGAGGTAGGCTCCATACATCTGGATGCGCTTGCTGTGGATCTCAATAACTGCTCCGGTGGTCGGCACATACTGCGGGAGTCGGGGAGGGGCAGCGAGCATCAGGCCTGGATCCTGCTGCTGCTGCCATTCATACTGGCCCAGGCCAAGGCCAGGTTCTAGCTTCTCTGTTGCTGTCCCTGCTAAGCAGGCCCAAAGGCTCCACCAATAGAATTCTGTGCCTAGGTGAGGGCCGGCTCCTAGTTCCCTTCACCCGCCTTACCGAGTTCTCTCTGTATTCTGGGTATAGCTCCACTTCCAGGAGCTGCTTCTGCTCTGCAAAGCCGAACAGCAGGAGGCTAGAGAAGACTAGTGTGTCAAGCATCTGGAGCAGGTCTGAGCGGTAATGCAGCATCACCTGCCAGGATCAGGAGGAGGTTGGGGACAGGAACCTCCAGACTTCCATGGCCCTACCTTCCCCTCAACCACCCGAGCAGTCTACACAGACTGCTTCTTCCTCAGGTCCCCTGCTCCCTTACTTTCACTTCCTGCCCAGCCCCATGTCGTGACCCAGCCATTACAAATGCTTGAGTAACATTCCTGCCTACCCCACCCAACTATGGCTATACTCCAGTATAACAAAGGCTCCTCTTTTAAACCTTCCTAAGTTAAGGCCAAAACTGTGTCTCACATACCTTTCCCCCAGAGAGTCCTATAATCCAGAATAGACTAAGTTCCCATGTATCACCTGAAGCTTTTCAGGGATTTGCTTTACAATGTGGTTCTGCCAACAACTCATGGAAGAAAGGAGTCTAAGATTTATTGAACACCCACTATGTGCTAATAAGCACTTTACATTTCCTCAGCAAATCCAAAATAGTCTTGTTTTGAGGGGTGACTATTATATCCAGCTACTATTACTGCATAACCAAGGGGTTAAGTGTGTGCTCCCTCAGCTCATGTTTCTGAGTGAGGCTTCGAGCCCAGGTCTGTCTGGCTCCAAAGCAGCTCGTTTTCAGAGTGGCTCCACTCAGATTTTACCCCAACATCTGGGGGTGTTTGTTTGATTTGGCAGATGGACTCCTCTTTCTTATCCTGATGTGTCTGTGACCTCAGAGCTAGGATGTTTTTTCCTGAAGCTCTACCCAGACATTCTGACATCTGTCATCATTCTCCACACCTCCCAACCAGGCCATGAACACTTACAGAGCGTGAAGAAGTGGAGATGATTCGGCCGCCTCTGGTGTAGCATGAAATGGTGACCAAGAACATGCCCAAATCTTGATTCACAGGGGACTCTGGCAGGTCAAGCTCTAAGGTGACACGGTATGGCTGTCCATACATCAGCACCTGCCCAAGGGAGCCCCCATCTCTTTTCAAAATAATTTAAAAGAATTGTACTGTCAATGTCCCATTTCTCACCACCCCTCCAAATACTCTGTTAAAATCTTTTGGTTAGATTACAGGTCCCTCGATCTCTCTCATTCCAAGAAGGTGCTGCCCCCTTCTGGTGGCTGGGTCCCACTTCTGAGATCTTCCATATCCTGTTAGCTCTTCTGAATCACTTTCTGGCTGCTCTGTTCTGAAAGGCTGTGTCACGTTTCTTTTTCAAAAGTGAACCATCATGTTGCCAACTGGGCCATCTGTGACTCAGGCCTGCAGCCCCATGAGGCCATCCTCTGGGACCCAACCTGCCTTCACTTAATTAACCAAATGCCAGAAGTGCTCCCCATCTCCCTAAGCCCGCTCTCGCAGTCACTGTCACTCCAGATCATTTTTTAAATGTCCTTCTGAGTCTCTTATCTTGGTTCTGTTGGTAGAACCCTGAGACTCAGTGGGAAGGCTTCGTCACTGGGATTAACCTCAAAAGGTTAAAGATTTGCCACCAAACTAGCCTGGTTTTTCCTGACCACTACTATTCTCCTCTAATTCTTTATTCAACTATTCTTATCTTGTAGCATGACACCCTCAGGTTGATTATAAAGAATCACAGGGGTGATGGTAAAGCTTTTGTTTTTAACCAAATATGGAATGGATTAAAATTTTTTAAAAAAGAAAAAAATTGAAAAGTTACCCTACCTCAAATCTGGATATGGCTATGAGGGTGCTTTACCCCTTTTATCACTAGGGTAAAAGGTGGGGAACCACTGATAGAAGTCTGTCTTTATAAGACACTTATTTTCAGAATGAATTATCTGTTAAAAAAAGGGGGGGATTCCATCAGATGAGATACCTACCCCCCAGTAGAGGCCAGATGAATCTAATAATCTCAATAAAGTTGTTTTATACACACACACACACACACACACACACACACACACACACACAATTTTTAGACTAGCAATTCTAGAAAAACATCTTCTCCTCCCATGGAATCTGGTATCAGAATCTTGTGAATGACTCCATGCCTTTGTTCACAGTTGCCTGTCTGCTGACAAGCAGATTCTCAATTTCCATGCTTCCTTAAAAGGTCCACTTTGAACCACACTATCTCCATAGCCTCACATCTATCTATCACATTCCTCACAAAGTCTTCTGAAATGCAGAATCTGCATCTTATCCTTTGCTACTTAATGCATTGTATAGATTTCTATCCATCCTGTGAGCTTCTTGGAAGCAGGACCACATCTCTACTTCTAGCAAGGTGTTATTTAGAATGGACAAAAGATTTCATCCATCCACTCATCCATTCAAAACTGTTCACTGTAAATGAACAAAATCATCAACCTGCTTTAATTATCAGGGATTTGGGCTGGATCTCCCTTCATCCTTCACCTTTCCCTTCCTTCCTCACATAACAGCCTCAGACCTGATTGTTTTAGGCCCCCTGCATCACCACTGTGACCTCTACAATGGGCAGCCATACAACTGTATGCACCATCCAAGGTGCAGATGTACTACAGCTTTGTTTCTAATTCCCTCTCAACATATTTCACGTACTTTTTTTTTTTTAGGCACAGAAGCATATTGAGTCATTGCCTTTATGTAACATCCCATAATAATTTCCAAGTTCCTTTCCTGAGCAGCAGGACTAAAATGATATCTGCCCAACATTCCACCTCACCACCTTGAAATCTTCCATCTGGGGCCCACCAGCAGACCTGGTAAATTTTCTTGATAATATATGGCTGTCTGGCAGTAAACTGGAAGATGTCACAGGAAGACACATAGTCTCCCAGGTTATCTGTATTGTCAAGCAAGGCCAGTTTGGCACACCAATCCCAGGGGACCCCAGACTCTACAGCTTACACTCTTCCCTTTAGGGTAACCATTTATTTCTATCCTATGTTTTCTCTTTTAGTCAGTGTCCCCAAAATATTTTTGAATTCTTAGTAAGTTTGACCACTGATTACTTCTAATTACATTGCTGAACGACAACTCAAAAAAGTCCGATGGCCAGAAATTATGCTGATCCTCCAAAGGTCCTTCTGATGTGTTCAGAGCTCCCACCCTTTCTTAGAGCTTCTACCAGCTTGCATAACATAGAAGGATGCATTCTCAATTTGCATTTCCCTGGACTTCCAGGTTTATTGAAATCATATTGGCATCTGGCCAGTCCTCTGGCACAGTACCCTTTGTAATGGCAGATCACACATATTTGTCAACAGTTTCATAATTTTACATATAAGCTTTCCAAACTCTTGGGTGGATTCCATTCTACTCCAATGAAATAACTGACTTGTTAATTTAGGTTCATTTAGGTCTAAAACAACACCTCATCCAGTAGGCAGGGTTTGGCTGAAACAGTCTGAGAAGGAGAACATAGCTAACATGCTGCAGGAAGAATCCAATCAACTCATTTAGACTATAATTTTTCTTAATCTCCCTATCCTTGAGAGCCTTCCTCTTAGTCTCTATCACTCAATCCCTGCTCTCCAGGTCTTTCTCAAGTCTTCCTATTTCAAGGTAACGAAACCTCTCTTCAGCTCCCATACTCACCCGATCACGTCCACCCTTAGCCAGCGAGACATTGGCCACAGGGAAGGAGCAGAGTAAGGAGGCAGAGGAATCACAGTCTGTCCTAAATGAGAATGGGGATGATACTCTGGTAAGTTACAGAGTCTGCCTTACCTGTATGCATACCTCCTTGGCCACCTAGGGCTCCTTTCTGACCCCCATCCCTTCTTCCAGAACAGGAATCCTTCTCTCTGTTACAGAGTGATGGAGAAGAAATGCAGCCACTTGGGGACTTACTTGGACATCTTGATAAAAATGCAGATTCCTGGGTCCCACCCCCAGATGCTGATTCACTGCTTCTGATCCTAGTTTGAGAAAACTCCTCTAACAGGATTCACAGGTGGTCTTTAAGGGGCTCAAGAACCCATTCAAGTTGTAGGTGAAACCGCACATGGACATGAGTGTGCAGCATACACACAGGCATATAAATATGCTTTTATGGCAGGACAGGCCATAGCTTTCATGAGATCCAGGACTCCTAAAAGTTTAAGCAACTGTGCTTAAAAAAGTACAGCTCAGGTCCAGGGATTCAAGACAGTGGGGGGGCGGGGGGGGGGGGAAGACTTTGAATCATTGATGATAATGCCCTTAACAGCATCTACTGACTGGTCCTATAGCCAGTGTCAAGAGAAGGGGAGAGAATTTGGCAGGGTTTGTAAAATGGGAAGGAATTAAGGCCCCAGGCAAGAAACAGGATTCTGTCAGTTTATGTACTCAGTCACCTTCTATTTCCATAACCTTTTTTTGTGCCACAGACTACTGGGAATGGGAAGAAGTAATGTAAAATGCAAATTGCTGTTTTCCCAATACCACCTCTACTGAGGACCAGGTTAGTTCTGAGATAATCCAAGGAGTTGGGTTGGCTCAAAAGTCTACAGTGGCCCTGAGAGAGACCTGATCCAACCTAAATAGAACTGACTCTTATAGTGACAGTTAAAAAATATATTTTTCTCTCTTTTTTTAACCAGATTGCAGTAATCAGAGGTAGAACTAGGACCTGAGGGCCCTACCAGCCCAGACCTGCTTCAGCTTTGGGATGTGAAAGGTAAGAAGTCATATAACCACACTGGCTCAAGTTTCCTCCTCTGTAAATGAGGGAGTTGAACTGAATAAGCTCTAAGAGTGCATGCAGCAATTCTCACACAGGATTCCTCTATACTGTTGGAAGGCTCCTCTCACCTGTAGTAGAAATGCACGGGACTGAGGTGGCTGATGGTTGGCATGTAGGAATAGTAGAAGGAGCCATAGAGGAAGACAGACACCCAGAGCAGGAGAAGGATGGTACAGAAGAGCACCCCAAACTGCAGCAGCAGCTTACGGGCACGGCCTGCCAAGACATGGCCCACCTCCTGGGCCCACAGTAAGGCAGGTACTGGTGGGTCATTGACCATGGTGGGGAGTGCAGGGGGTCTGGCCCCAGATTCAGGCCTTGAGTGCCTAGCTGCTCTGCCACCTGGATGCCTCCCCTGGCCATGGAATGAAGCAGCTGATGGTTCCTGGAAAAAGAGAGAGAAAGAATGGCTCTTTCCCCAGGGGAGGTGGGGGTAAAAAGGACAAGCTTACTGGACTGGCTTTGAGGAACTAGAGATAGCAAAACACAGCAAAGTCTTTGTTCCATGTGGCCTTGCTGCAAATGACTGCTTTTCCCAGCCAATTACCCCTTCCTTTTCCTCCACTGTGCTCTTTTCACCCCCAGGACCAGAGCTCCTCAGCTGAACTCGCCCTCTGGACACCTGATTCTAGGACAGGCCATCTTGACCATCATAGCAATATATAACATACAGAAGATGAGCACCTTGACGTTCTTTCAAAGGATTTTACACACAGGATGCCACCGAACGCACACAGCAAGGTGGTTGCACGGGAAGAATACGCGACTTGCCTAAGGTCGCGCAGCTGGACTCAAAGCCAGCAGCCTAAAAGCAGTCACAATTGCCTTCCGAGTTCCTCCTCTCCGCCTCGAGCTGCGCTCGCTCCCTGAGTGGGCTGCGCCCCATGGTGGACAAGATCTACTGCATCAACAGCCGCTCCCCTTCAACCCCTCCGGCTCCGCGGTGGGCGCAGCGCCCGGAGCCCCTACCTAACCGCGCCACTGTGAAAAACAGCTCGCAGGCTGCCGCCGCGCAAAGGACTCACCAGCTTTGGGTGCTGCCGGGGTAACCGCGAGAAGGAACTTCCGCCTCCCGGGGAAGTCCCGCCCCCTTCCGCCAGCCCCCTCAGTAGCCCTGGGGGTGGGGCCTCGGCGGGGGCGGAGCTTCCCACCTCCGCTCGCTCTTAGTTATCCCTCTTTGCCGGTCCGTTACCCTCCAGTTACCGTGACCGAAGGTGAACCCGTCCTCCGGACACCTAATTCTGGGACAGCCCACCTTGACCATCCACAGCAATATATAACATACAGAAGATTAGCACCTTAACATTCTTTCAAAGGATTTTACACACACGATGCCACCGAACCCACACTAGAAGGTGGATGCACGGAGAGAATGCGCGACTTGCCTGAGGTCGAGCAGCGGGACTCAAGCCAGCAGCCTAAACCTAGGTTCCCTCCAGGCCTCAAGATATGCCCCAGAGCATGGTATGAGTCAGCAGCATCGCCGCAGCCCACCCCTCGCGGCAGCAATCACGGCCCTCCGCCCACACCTTCACCACTGGCCATTTAACTCCCGAAAAAAGGGGAGAGGGGCCGGCGTTCAGCGAAGGCTGACTGCTGGCGTCCAAGGCGGAGAGCTTTCCGCCCCAGAATGTTGCAGTCTGAGGAACCTGTGGAAACTGCGCGTAGAGCTGGCGGGTTAGCTTGTTCCCTATTCCAAGAATGGTAGCATTTCAGCTCCGTGGTTTGTCTTCAGCTTTACGAGCCATCATCGACCTCCTCTGACCCTAACTATAGACTCTCCCTCAGAGTTGTCACAGGGCATTACGTAGGTTTTGGCAGACTGCACCTTCTATTTGTATAAGTCTATTCACCCCAAATAAGATCCCTCAGAGGGTAAGTGTTGTGTCCATCTTTGCATTCTGCACAGCGCCTAGCTGCAGGGGTAGGAAGTAATCTTTCAAGCCAATAAACTCCAAACCCCACTCAGGAAGCCCATCTATTCCCAGAAACATCCATTGACTCTCCCCACAATGCCCCCTACCTCCTCTTTGTCGGATTCTTTGATCTGATTTCCATACGCCTCTTTTCCTCCAGCTTCTCCTTCTCTTTCGGGTGCCATTTCTTTAGACATGTTCCTGATGTACCTCGCTGCCCCTGGATCTTCCACTCGAGTCACTTGTGGCTAGAACATGAAGTGACGATCTAGTAGCTGATACCTGTAGCTTATCACATTTTCCTGGATATGGGGAATGGAGGGTCCCTGGGAGAGAAATGAAGATTAAGGTGCTAAATGCTGTGTCAGAGTAGAAGGGGCGGGGACGGGGAGACTGCCCAGCTGATGTCAGATTTTCAAATGAGCAGGGTCCCCCACAGCCAGCACAGACTCCACTGCAGGGGAGGTCACAGGTCCAGACTACCCCATCTGACGGGGGAATTGGCCTGGGCCTCAACACCTTCCAGCTCCTTTGGGGAGGGTTCTAGCCCAAACTCAAAATGCCTGCGACGGAGGAGGGGCAGGTAGTAAGACAGTAACAGTCGGGGTGTGCGCAGGGGCTGCAGGCAGCAGCCAGGCTCCCCCACTGGCCAGGCAGTTGGTACGCCCCAGGATCTGAGCAGCTCCTTCTAGCATCCTTCATCCTTCAGGTAACAGCTGTCTGGGCAGTGCTTGAGCTGCAGATACTGGGACCAGCCTTCCACGGACCTCTGACCTGACACTCCCCAGTGACCTTCCCTGTATTAGCTGCTTCTGCTGCTGCATCAGATACTTCCAGCTGCAACTCCCTGCAAGGTGGGGCACCCACCTCAGGCAGAAGGTTTTGGTGCACCCCACTGATCCTACTTCCCCAGGGCTGCTGCTGCCTGTGGGCTCAGGTAAGTAGGGCCATCCTGCTTTTTTCTGGTTAGGGATCAAGGGGGAAGGTGGGAGTTCAATGCCCGCCTCATCAAGGCGGGGCTCTTTCTGGTTGAGGCTTTCAGAGCTGGGAACACACAGGGCTCGAACGGCTGAAGAGGCTTAAATAATTTGTATGTTTAATGATCTGTGGCCCAGGCCACATAGAGTTTGGGGAGCACTTCACCCCACTCTCCTTATTTCCTCAGCCAAGGAAGATGGATGGGAAAGCCCACTGGAAGATGTGAATAAGAAGGAAACAAAATATTGGGGCACATGATCCCAGCCTTCTAAAGGCTGGTGAGGAGTGGGCATGAGAATGTACAGGGCCCCCTATCACGCTCTGTCCCTCTCTTTTCTCCAGGATGAAAGGGGAGACTCCTGTGAACAGCACAATGAGTATTGGGCAAGCCCGCAAGATGGTGGAACAGCTTAAGATTGAAGCCAGCTTGTGCCGGATAAAGGTGGGTGGGACCCTGAATCCGTTTAGATGGCCCGAACTGTGCTTGTAGGTTCCCAAACCTCAGGGTAAGAGATGCTTTCTTTCCTTGACTACCTGAGATCAGGGAGGAGTCTATGGCTTTGTAAGGAGAGCAGTCCTGAGGCTTCTGTGGAGGATGAGGAAAGACTGTCTTAAGGGGCCTTAGAGATGGCAAAAGATACCTCATTTGGGGAGGGAGACTGCAGTCCCTTTCAGGGGTTCTGGCTAACAGGTCCCTCCTGGCTGTGCCCCAGGTGTCCAAGGCAGCAGCAGACCTGATGACTTACTGTGATGCCCACGCCTGTGAGGATCCCCTCATCACCCCTGTGCCCACTTCGGAGAACCCTTTCCGGGAGAAGAAGTTCTTCTGTGCCCTCCTCTGAGCTGCCCTCCTCACAGCTCTTCACCTTTCCCTCTCCTGGGACCTCCCTTAGGTCAGTACTGTCCTGGGCTCCTGAGGGTCCTGCATCCCTTCCCTAGCCCTTGCTCAACCCTGTGAGGTTATCTGAAGCACAAAGCCCTCCCTCAACTATCTGTCGACCCCATTTCCTAGTCCATTGGGTCCCACCCCAAGTACCTGTGACTGAGAGCAGGCACCCTTAGCTCCACCCACAGAAGGGCCGTCAGACTCTGCTAGTATCCAGCCCACTCCCTTTGTGACCCGTTCCTACAATGGAGAGAGGGGTGGACCGGGTGCTTGCTTTCAGTCTCACCTGGAGCTACTCGAAGGGTTAAGCCATTTGAAGAATAAAGTCATCCAGTCTCAGAAGACAGCTCCTGTGTTAGCGTTCTTGGGGAGGAGGATCACCAGTCAATAGATTTGGGGATGGGTGCGGCAGGTGAAAGGTTTGCCAATACCCAAGGTACAGTCTGTCAAAGCAGGTTAGACATCGTCTAGGATCGCAGATGCGCGGGGTTGGAGGATGGCGGGCTCGAGAGAGCGTCTCAAATGGAAGAATTCAGTTACAATAGACACCTAGAGAGCACACAAACACACACACGAGGGCACTGAAGACAAATAAAAATTCGGGCAGGTAGTCGTAGACTCGCGCAACTCAATAAAGGAAGGGCGGAGCTTGGCTCCAATTCCTCCAAAGGGGCCAGTTTTACTTCTAAGATGGCCGCGCCCACGGGGCGTCCCTTTCCAAGATGGCCGCCGCCACGGGACCCGTGCCAATATGGCGGCCTCACGTGACTGCGTTTCACCGTACAAGGGCTTCTCAGGCGGCCCCATGCTTAAGATGGCGGCTCCAGGTATTCAGATTTCTCAGTATGGGCCCTTCCGTGCTCGTCTCTTAAAATGGTTACCCCAGCCATCGCCAACCTGGTACCTACCCCTACACACCTCGGAGTCTGTAAGTCGACGTCCCCCCACAACCTTGTGAAGGCACATGGATGGCTATAATCAAGGCTCATGGGATAAGGGGCCCCTGCCAGCACAGCACAGCAGGAGCTGATCGCGTGATCTTGAGAGGGAATACAGGTCTCTACGGTTTACCAAGTCGAGGCTCTTTTGGGGGCGGAAACAGAGGAGTGCGGTCAGTACCAGGTGCCACTGTCGGGGCATCGTTCCTTGGTTGCCTCCTGATCTCCCTAAGAGCCAGATAAGCCTTAAATGGTTCACTTTGGGTTTTCTGGCAGAACAGGGGCTTGCTATGCTCCCATTACCCCTTCAGGCCCATCCTGTCACATCTGCCAGACATAATGCCCCTGCTGCTAGTGTACTTACCATCCCTCTTCGTGGTCCAGCATACTGCCTGGCCAGAGGCCAAACGAAGGCTCAATATCTCATGACCATCACCCAGACCCAAACGTGGTGGTTTGAGTGCTTTTCTATAAGTATTTTCCTTCCTTCTAAAGGTGAACATATAGAGGTGGGACCAGGGCCAAGGCAGAGAAGGTAATAGTCCCAGGATGTCTGTTCCTCATGCACTGAAATTCAGGGATACATCCTTCCCAGAGGAAGTCTAGGCCAGCTCCTGTTTGTGCCCGAATACACTTTGGGGAGGAGGGCTTACTACTGTAAGAGGATGACCTGTGTTAGGGATAGCCCAGCTTCTCCACACCTTCACACAGGAAGATAGCAAGGGAAGACGCATAGAGAGGAAACCGAAGGAAAAGGGTATTGTACTGGTATTGGAACTTAGTTTTCCTATGGATGTCTCCACGGGCTCCAAGGGTGCCCAGTGAACTTGTGGCACTTTCTGGAATAGCTTCCCAGCTGTTTATGGACTTCTGAGCCCTAACAGGTCCTGGAAATCACCTAATTCTCTTATCCTAGACATGAAGAAACAGGTAACCTGGTTGCCTTCCTAAAGTGGGGCCCTACCTCATTCTCCTCAGGAGACCGCTTTAGTTTCTTCTCGGTGCTTCCTGAAAACTGGAAGGATCAGGTGTGTTTCAGTCCCTGCGTCCTGAATGTCTGGCAAATAGCCAGCACTCAAATACTTAATGAATGATGATACTATACATGCTTAAATGGCAAGAGGTGAATAGCAGATAGTAAGAACCTTTCTCTTCTATTGAGTCAATGTTGGGCAAATCCCAGGGTTAAGTGAAAATTTCCAGATCAGCTCAGACTTGGCAAAAAGCCAGAAGTACTCAATAAATATAATCTTGATTAGGTTAAAAAACGAAAAGCCTCTGCTCAATTTTTCTGCATAATTCTCATACTCATCAGATTAGGGTGAATGGATACAGCCTTGGGGAAAAAATAGCATTCAAGAAATTACTAGACAAGGCTTGAGCTATAAAAATATCATAAAAAATGGTTAGTTCTAACACTGAGTACTTTAAATATCCTAGAGAATGGGCAAGCACTGAAATCAAGGATAGCCCTTAAGGAACAAAGCTGTAAGGCTCTGGGTCATGTACATGAGGATTTAGAGCAGTCTCTATACAATCATTACTCTTTTCAAACACTGCATGTCCTGAGCCTATGGCATCCCCAGCCTTAATAAGTCCCTGACCATTTGTTAGAAATTAAAGTTAGCATCAGTTCAGTGCTGGTAATGCAATAATGCTTTTGTTAATTAAGGTTACCTTCTCATTCTCTAAACTCACTAGGAAATAACTGCCATCAAACATCTTCTGTTGAATGAGTTGGCTTTTCCTCCTAAATGGTAATTACTTGTGAATAATCCTATTTGGCTCCTGAATGGAACCTTACATTTAACTTCAAGCATCCAAATGGTTTTAGTATAGGCCAAATACTGAGAGGTCATGGCATTATTTTGTTCTACTCTAATGGCTCAGGCTCTTAGCATAAGCAACCACTATGTGGGCCAACAATCCCAGAGTGAAAATGTGGCTGGCTCCCATTTAGGCATGGTAGAATGGCCATACAAAGGGAAAGCATCCTTGGTTGGACCCAGTGCAACTGATGAAGCAGCATCAAAAATAAATAATCCCCCCCCACCCCCCACCATGACACACTCCATCCCAGTCAGTGCAGCCACAGGAGATAGGGTGAATTCAATCCAAATGGTTATTTATTCTAAAACTGGAAGCTACTGTTGCCTACATTTTTGCCAGAATGTTGTAATGAGAACAGGGGAAGAAAAGTTACAGATGTAAACAATGACACAGTTACATTTTTTTTTTTAATGGTAAAACCCTTTTTTACTGGCCACTTCCAAGAATGCTTTACAAGTTGTGCAAAAACATTTACAGGCTCCATGTGGTGTTTGTTTTTCTCACAAGCTTTTCCGTCTACAACTACAACAGACGTCTGATAGAACACTAAACAAGTCTTCTAAGGAAAACAAGGCTAGGGATACCTCCTGTTGATCCACATTTTCCCCCTTAACATTGTTTTTTCATTAAAGACAGACAGAAACAAAACCCAGACATCTACTGTTGCAAGTGATCTCTTGTACTAAACCAACAAGGACGTGGCAGCTTCACTCTCCACCCACCTAGAAAAAGAGCTTTTTTAAAAAAGATGACTTTCTAGTGTCAAAAATTAACAGCAAGTACCTCCTAACCCCCAAAACGGCTTTGGCCCTGAGGGCCTAGCATCTCCAAACCATCAGACTATAAAAAGATGCTATCTGCTGGAGAACTAAGTGTTTGCAAAGGGTGGCAGCTTCTGCCACAAATTCAATTTTCTATTATAATCTTGCCCTAGGGGAATTTCTTTGGGCTTGTTTTTACCTCCTTACCTTGACACTACGAGCAAAGCTTTCTCAAAATCCCTTAATGATAAAAAGTTAGTGGGTTACAGAAAAGTTCATGCAATCACTTCACCCACTGCCACACACAAATCCATTTGACGGCACCACAAGAAAGCAGGCGCCAAGAAAGGACATCCTTATGAGCAAGCAAACTTACTTCCTACCAGCCCCCTATTCCAGCCTCTGGGTCAGAGGTAATTGTGTGGGGCAGAAGGTTGTATCACAGACGGGGTGACTAGAGGGCCAGAATAAGGGCCTGAACACCAAGAGAAGGGCTGCATGGCAGTTAACAGTGGGACAGGGCGAGAAAGATTAAATTTCAGCACAAAATTTTAAAGAGAACTCCTCAGGTGAGTAAATGGAAGTGCAGTGTTTCCAGGTAACAGGACCCAGGGTTTTCTCACTGGGAAGTGCCACAATACGTGGCATTTGCTAAGTAAGCTCTTGGCTGACACCAAGCTGAGCAGGAAGATGAATTAAAATGGAAGCTAAATATTAGAAGGGAATACCCATATCCCACGTATATTCTTGAACTCAGCAACCTGAAGCTGTTTGTCAAGAACTGGGAGGGTGTTGGTAAAGTTACAAACAAAAACTATCCCAACTGAAATCTCTTGGCTAGAGGCCTCTCTAGGGACACGCAGGGCCAGCACCCCAGGAGGAATACCGTTGCACGAAGTCTGAAAGGGGTGCTCCCTTTCATGCACTCGTTACACACACTCACATTCACACTTCCCAAGTTTCAGCAGCCCCACTGAGCTGCCTCCCACCCCCCACCCTCCCCTTCTATTCACTCTCTACCTGTGTATCAAAAAACCCAGCAGGGCTTGTGCCCTCCATACTGTATAAAATAGTTGCTATTCTCAGCACCTGGGCCTGGTAGCCCACACCACAGGATTCACCTATATACATATCCTGCTGAGGAGAAAAGAATCCCGCTTCGTTTCTGTGTGACCTGAAACCCTGAGAAACGTTCCTTCTCTTGCACTGTAAGAGGACAGATACTCTTAACAGATGATTTCAGAGACTTTCCCACCTGTCTCAACTTTGGCAGACAGATAGCAGAGACTGGCAGATCACAATCTTCAGGCTGAGGGCTGCAATCCCATTCTCCCCTAACATTTTATGGAAACACACTAACGGGTACACAGAGGTTACGAGCTATTCTGCCCTGCAGTCAAGAACTCTCCATGCCTCCTTGGCCTGAGAATCATATATAATAGAACCACCCAATGGTAGTCTCCATGCCTCAGCCAACTAGCACAAAGGCACAGAAAAGTGGAGATAGGGATACTGTGGCTCCCCAGCCCACCAGACCAGATATCCCAAGAGGGAAGGTCGGTAAAGAAAATACAAACGGTTAGTTGGTGCAAGTGATTGATAAGAGCCAATCGTTTATTTTCACTGCCCAGTCACAAGCTCTCCCTCTGTCCCCACTCCTGCCTGCTCTGGAGAGTGAATGCCCTCACAGGCTTCCCACCCTGTCCGCACCACCTCCTCACTCTCCCTTACTTGGCTGCCAGTCCAGCTGCCTTAGCATGTCAAAAGGGTGATATTTTCAGTTCTTTTCCTGTCGACTGCAGGGTACAGGACAGGCAGCCCTAAGTGCTGCTTTCTGCACAAATGTTTTTTGATTACAAATATCTAACTAGGTTTGAAATGTTTTATAGAATAAGACAATATTCTTTTCAACAAACTTTAAAAAAAATGTACAGTTTCTTGTTTGTTTCCACCTCCCCCCTCCCCCACCCTTGCTCGCGAACCCTCCCCCCCACCACCCCTCCCCGGCAGCTCAGCCCCACCCCGACAGCCCGTTTTCCTTGGTTGTGTTTTGGGGGAGGGGTGCCTTGCACCCCCAGAGATTCAGCTTCATGGCTGGCAGGCAGCAATGGCCAGGGGCTTCACCGATACCCTTGGTAACCGTAGTAGTTCCTGTAGTATCGGTCTCTGTCCTGGGGGTGGTGGTAGTAGTAATTCTGCCACTAGAAGAAAGGGGAAACCCCATCACTTGGAGCCATAGCTGGATGTGGACAGAAGCATGACACTCATTCCTCTGGTCCTTCCCCCCTTCCCCCTTTTTCTACCCCCAGAAGATACTCACATCCCGATTGTACTGTCTGTAATAGTCTCTGTATCTGTTGTACTCATAATCTCGCCCGTAGAATCGATCATAATCTCCTCTGTATCGATCATAGAAATTACGGTAACCCTGAGAAAGGAGAAAGGGAAAGAGTGAAGATTTATGGTTTTTCAGTGTCATGATCCACTGCTATCTCCCATCTTAGTGAGACATGAACCTTAGCTTGATATTGTAAACAGGCTTCATCTTCCCAGGAGAAATCCTTCCAGAGGAAGACATTAAATGGGCAAACCCTAAGCCCTGAGAAAACAGCCCAAACCACTCTGCTCCCCCGAGCCAATAGGAATGGCTATCACGACCCAGAGGGAGGAGCAGAAGGAGGGCTGCACTCACCCCTCTGTTTCCAGACTGCCCCCAGTACTGCTGCCCGTAGGCCCGGTTGTCGTAGCCTCGGCGCTGCCCGCCCACTGGAAGAGAAATGGAGAGCGCGCTCAGACAGCTGGCATGGGGTCCTGGCTCCACATCTGAGTGGAAATCAAAAAGTTGGAGCCAAAGGCAATTGTGGGGGAATAGGAGGCCTGCTCTGTCAGGCTCACACAATGTTAATTAAAGCACCAGCCAGGATCTTTTTAAAGAGTCTGAGGGGGAGGGCAGAAGATTAGAGACATAAGAAAACCAAGCCACCTTGCTTTGGTAGCCCCTTAATTCCTGAAAAACATTTAAGATAGCAAAAGGATACATGGCAGTTAGAAACAGAAGTTAAAAACTGCCATTCACAGAATTAGTCTTTCAGTCTTGGAAGGGATCTCAGACCTCATATAACCCAGATCTACCACTTTATACAAACAAGAAACAGTCTGAACACTATGCTCCTCCAGGGCAGGAACTGTTGGTATTCCCAGTGCCTTGCACTTCAGGCATTTGTTGACTTGCACTTACACACGCACACACACATTTTAAAAGGGCAGTGAATGCACACTGGAGGGTTACCTGACACTGGACATTCAGGAGAGACATTAATTCCTCTACTAGCATAACTTACTCCGTAACCCAAAAAATAACTGAAAAATGCATTCAGTTTCTGGTCCACACAGTTGTCTTGATCCAACAGACAAAACAGCAAGAAAACTTAAGATGAGAATTCAATTTCACTGCACAAATCCTTCTGATATACTGCAACAGTGAAATGGGGAACCCGTATAAAAATGAAAATAAGATGAATGAGAAGCCTCACACATTGCTTTTCAGGGAGACATATTTTTGTTGAAAAATAACTACTTTTTATTGGACTATGGACAAAGCACAAGCTGGGGGGAAAGGACACAGGAAGAATAACCTCCATAAAGAAGGTACTTCCTTTTCGTTAGTGACTTGCTTTGACCTTTCCATGTGGATCCTGCTATAGTCAGCACAAAGAAGGGACTGAGGCTAGGGGCCAGTAGGTCCCCAGGACTCACCATAGCCTTGGCCTCGGCTTCGGTTCTGCCGGTTGCGCTTGTTCCGGTTGTTTCGGCGGTTTGTCCGCTTCTCAGAGGGGGGCAGCAGCTTCCTTGCCTCCTCCTTGTACTTTGTGACAAGGGGCTGAGCTTCCTCCTTCTCCAGCTCCCCATATGTCACCTCATCCATATAGTCGCATTTCTCAGGTAGAGAGAAGTTGGCTATAAGAGTAAGAGAGAAGCTTGTAGGCCTGAAAAGTGCATAGATGGGTAAGATCTCATTATGAAAATCCTATTACAGGAAGAACAAGATTTTCTAAGCCTTGTTTACTACGTATAAAAAAGTGCTGGATCCATACCAGCACGTTTAAGTACGTAATTCACTTTCTCTACCATAAATCTTCCCTAAATTCTAACAGCCCCAGTCAAAAGGCTACTTGCAAACTATAGATTTCCAAGTTCTCATGTGATCCATAATAAATTAAGAGTGAATTGGGTTGTTTCTTATCAGGACAGAAGCAGGTAGCCAGAAGCTAAAAGTAACTGAGAAAGTTTTGGTGCTGGTTAGATAAGATGGTAAGAAATTTTAAAAGAGAAACTGAACTGAGCCTAATAACATTTTCTCATTTATACAAAGAGAACAGGAGTACAAGAGGTCTCATTTACCACCTGTGCATGATGGGCTGGCACATTAGCCAATCTACAGACATCAAGTTCAGAGGCTGAGTCCCAGTTCAAAAGGACTCTCTTGATTCTTAGACAATTCATTCCAGTTAGCCATCAGTTTAATAGAACTGAGCTAAATTCCTCCAAGTGCCTGAATATCAGTTATGGCTGGCAGAGTTCATGCTGAGTAAACTTGGTGAATCTGGCTCTTAGATATATAACCAGCAACCATGCCTGGGCATTATTAAAACTGAAGAGGCAGTGGTTGATAGGACAGATGGGATGCCAGGAGCCGAAGGCAACAAGGAACACTCTTAAGTGAACAGCAAGAAGCAGGATCAATCAAGATAGTTAATTCTGCCTTATGGGGGCCTTGCTATAAGGCTTTGTATCACATTAAAGATTTCAGGCACATACCAAAACAAAAACAAGCCTAATGTTATACTGGAAATTAAGATTTATGATAATATTGTTCACTCCATCATATTTTAATTTGAAACCTCCCCACTATAGTATATAAGTTCAATGAAGGCAGAGCTTTGTTTCATTCAGTTTCTCTATGTCTAGAATAGTACTAGACAAATAGTCTTTGAAGTATTTACTAAATGAGTGGTGGCTCAGTGAAGCCTCTGCCTTGAGTTTAAATTACCCTGTGGTCCTACCACTATTTCCTTCTTTATATCTTATCCAAAATGAGTCAAGAGTTACTGCTTCTCCATTCATTCTACTCATTCATCATCTACAGGGGCCCACACCCATTAATTTACTCTTTAGATTTACACTTTAGATGTGGAAAGTCACTCCAGGTGCCAAGAAACCCTAATAAGGTGCATTCTGACAAGGACAGGCTCCCTCACTAGTAGAACTTCAGCTCACCTTTCATCTCCAGCATTATAGACTCAGGCACATCATCTCCCTCCACTTCCTTCCTCAACTCCAGCCTCTTCTTCCAATCTTCCTCATTAGGGACAACCACCACCACTTTCCGAGAGAAGGTCTTGAACAGCAGTAGCTTCCGCCGTTGGCCAGAGCTGTACACGTTACACTAGGGACAGGATAAGTGACATGTTTGAGGAATCGAAATTACCCCTCATATTCAATCAAAACACTTATTAGGCAACTTTCACAAGTTTCTGTTGAATGTCTGAACAATACCTGATCAAGAATGAAGTTCCTCTTTGTCCGGGAAGCAATCTGGACCAGCTTACTAAGGCACTGGGAGGCTTGCTGAACTAAAAGGTCTCGGCTTTTGGGGTCTGTCTCTGGCTCCTCGAGCCCCTTCATCTGATGAATTTGAAAGGAAGTGAAGAGAAACACAAGAAGTTATGCAACAAGTTAAAGCCCAAGAGTCACCGGTAAACATTACTTCTTTAAATGCCATCAAAGCCACCACATCAGTTTATTCCTATCTCTCAGTACAAGGAATATTGTCCATTTCCTGCAGCAGTCATTTCCAGGCCTGATTTGGATGTATTTCAGATTTTATCTACTTTCAGAAATTTGACAACATAGCAAAGGGAAAAAAAAAACTACTTTAAACATACATTGAGAAGAACTAATTTCTGTATTTATGGCCCTTGTTCTCAGACATTTGAAAGATTAACTCCACTGGGAAAAGGTTACGGGGGCTTCTTGGTACCTCCAGAGCATATCCCACAGCCAATGAACCTACCCCAGCAACTCACCCTCATTTGATTGAGCACGGTCTCAGCTCCCAGGACATTGTATCTTTTCTCAGAGTTTTCTTTTGCGTATTTCAGTGCCCACTGCGTCTTTCCAGACCCAGGCAGTCCCACCATCAGAATCACCTGCAAGTAAACAGAACAAGGAATGCTATGAAAAAATAAGTGAGGGTCACATTTATAAAGCCCTATTTAATAATGAACATCCTCCCCTGACGCAGTATGGTAAGGCTTTGAGAAGAACAGCTACCTGCCCACCACTCCAAAGCCTAAGCACTAAGTATCTGCACACTGTTTGGCATACCTCACACTCTTCTATAGTCTTGGGAGGAACTGCAGCGCGCACACGCTCCTCAACAGGCACAGCATGGATGAACACAAACTCTTCTGGTGGTGGGAAGAAGGGTTCCTCCTTCTGACCGAAGTTTAATTCTACAACACAATTTTTGCAGAGGACATGGGGTAGGAGAGCCCGGTCTGCCAGGGATTCCTTGTTGATCCAGAATGCCACACCTAGGTCTTCTCCATTCTTGGAAAAGGAAAGTTCTACTTGTTCAGTCCCAAAATTCTACAATGACAACAGATAAGAGCATTTATGGGCTTTGAGGGTTTGAGGTTGATTAACTCTTACAATTTAACCTTTTTAAAAACTGCAGTTGTGTGCTGTAAAACACAACTAAGCTAAGAATGCATCAAATGCACAGACAGCAGACGAAGGGAAGCAAACTGAATTCCCAGGGCCCTTTAGCTACTTCTTGCCAAGAGGCCACAACTTTCAGGAGCACTTACAGCAAAGCAGCCAATGACATCATTCTCCCCAAAAGCATGGCCAAATTCCTCAAACTGCCCGTTCTCAGCCTTGAGTCCTCGTCCATCGAAACCATAGGAGAATTCATCCTCACCTAGAAGAGTCAACCAATTAAATCACCCAACTTCCCATAGAATAAGCAACAATGGCAGCAAACACTAGTGATTAAGTTAAAAGTAACTACCAAGCTGCGGTTGGGAAAAATCAACAGACCATCCAACTCGAAGGAGGGAAACCTCTGTGCAGCCTTCTTTCATTGGGAGGTTCTGGGTTACCTGGTCAAATGAGAAAATGAACTCTCAGATACTCTGACCAACAAAGGAGCAGACTCTGAGAAAGATTTTTATACAAACTGAAAATGATAACTATCACAATTCAAGACTGGAGTAATAACTGCCAATGAACTTAAACCAAAGTCACGGGGGTCAATTTCTTGGTTAGTGGAGCTAGGTTATCATTAAAGCATGGTGCCCTTTTCTGCACTAGTACTATGCTGAGGAGCAGGAGTCCAGTACATAGTAGTTTAATAAATAATTCAGTAAATGAATGATCTTAATGAGTTGTACATACTACCTTGGCCTCAAAACAGACTTTCCCCTTTGTCACTCCATAAGTACTCCGTGCCCCAGACCAAAGTGTGGGGAACTTCTCTGAGAAAAGTGGCTGCCCTCCACAGCGGTCTTTGCTCACTTGAAAATGAAGATCCGAGGTATCTGATAAGAAAGAAGCATTCTGTTCACTCCAATGCCCAACATTTGAAAGCCACCAAGAGTACACAAACATACCCAATTGTCAAGAATGGATACAAAGTTGTCCATGGGTTAAATCTCTTGTAAGTGGCAGGCCATGAGTTAGAATCTCCAAAGTCACTTTTGATCAGTTAGAAACCCCAACCTATTTGCTTTATACGTACACGTGTCCAGGTTTACAAGAGTTTGATTCTCCTCCTCCTCTTTTGTCTCCTCTTCGGGGGGTGGTGGAGACTTTGAGCTATACATGTGAGAAAAAAGTAAATGCAATGTAACCAAAGCCCTCTTCTTGGAGGGGTGTCTGCATGACACCATGTCCATTTTAAACTATCAGTGAATATAAAATTCCAGGAGACAGCTTCTTCCAACAAATGATAAAAGGGCAACAGGAGCTTTCAGAGTAGAGTCAATCTAAAACTTATGCCTATAAAATCCTAGTCCATTTTAATCCAACCCTCTTTCCAGACTCTCCAATCAACACCAGGTATACCAAAATCAGAGCAGACACTCCCTTCAATGAAAGGGACTGTTTCCCTCACCGGCTGTGGTAAGCCTCCTCTCGGAATTCATAGTAAGCTCGGCCATGTTCATCCTTCTCATCCCGCTGTCTCTTTACCCCCCGCCGCTCACCATCTGAGCCTGCTGGTTTTGATTTTTCACTATCTTGGTCATCTCCTACAAAAAGGAGGGAAAGAAAATCAGCAGTTTTCATAAGGGAGTGTAGAATAAGCTGAGAACCAACAGAGGCTAAAGGGGGATCTGAGTATCTGTCTAATCAGAACAGCTAGGTTATTCCCACTGCATCCACAGAATGTTTTATTTCCAAAGATCACCTCCCAGTCATTCACTGGGATTTTATTTAAAAAAAAAGAAGACATTATGGGCTAATTACAGTCAAGCAGTAGATACAGACTGGACAATTTCTGCATTCTAAATTTATCTACTTAAATCAGGTCAAACTTGCAGATTTTCCCAATATGTGACATAAAAAAAAAAATAAGCCAAGTCTTCAAAAAACCCCTTCAGTTTAATTTTGATTCTTGATTGTCAGATTTGGATTTAAGCCAGACACTTACTATATTTTCCAATGCTCTCCCACAGCTTCATGATACAGAAGCCTTTTTTTCTCTTAAAAAAGAGTTTGCCTATCCAGCTTTAAAATGCACACCTATCATGTCTTTACTTAAATAGAAGATGGACAGAACTGTATTTTTATCATGGATTTTTAATGAAAGTTGCAAGAACAAACCATTAAGTCACAATAGACCCATAAATAATACTGTATCTTTACTGCACACAATTTGGGGCAGAAAGATGCTGCACATATATAGCAAAATTCTTTACAAGAGGGAAAAAATCGGAATTTTTCTTTAGGCTTTTGTAATTTGCAATACTAAAAAGGTTTTTAATAACTTCCTTAAAGCAGTGCTTTATCCCTCACCTTTTCTATCTTCTACTTGGAATACACAATAAGTCAAAGGTTATGTAATGGGATTTTTGTTCCAGGACATAGAACAAAACAAACTGCAAGTTGCACGTGACCATAGTAGAATGGGTTCCGATTATACCATGATCCTAAATAGCAGCCTAAAAAACATTATAAAAAGTAAGGAACCCACTTCATAGTAAGACTTGGAAGCAGCTCTAATTTTCCTCCCTACTGACAGACTGTCAAGGATCAGCTCCAACCATCCAATCACTTCAAAGGAAAAGAGAAAGGTCACTAACTCCCTGGGGCGACTCTACACAGTCTCTTCCACAAGGTTACTCAATGGACCCACCAACACCTCCATCATTTCAGTTCAGTAAGTCAGACACCTGAATTGTAACAGGCTAGCTAAGTGTACAGCAAATCTACATATTTGCCCAGGCACAGATTCAGTGGGAAGATTAAAATTTAATCGTAAGAATTCCAGCAAAGTAAAACTCTTAAGAGAAGTTACGTTAGCTAACTTATTCTATATGCACTAGATTAAAACTTTCTCTTTGCTGGTTAACTGTTAAACCCAACACTCTCACACCACAAGCTGCTAAAGCAGGAGCAAGGTTAGATTTCCAGATTCTATGTGTGGCTCAAGCTCTAGCAATGCGCTTTGGATGGAGCGAACTTCGACGAACTCAGATTATTGCTTAATATTCTTATGGCGGAAAAGTCAAAGGTAGCCCAAAGGTGAAACCTCCAACCGTCGGTCTGGCTGTCCGTGGAATCGGTAATTCCTCAGCGCATTCTCGGTTTAGGAAAAGATAACCACTACCGCGGGAGACTGCTCCACAGGTCGCTCACAAGCAGTTCGCATGCAAAACCGCTCACTTCCATCCACTACCACCAAGGAAACAAGTAGGCAGGAACCTTCCTCCTGCAGAGCGTGGAGCCACCAGAGGCAGCCAAAACCCCCCAAGACAG
>JAVSCE010020560.1:0-34905 GCA_032199065.1 Smutsia gigantea
TGCTTGTTATTAGTCACCCACCAAGGCACAAGTAAAGTGATGGGCAGGTGCTTAGCATGTCCTCTCAGAACTCCCTCCACCACATGTATCCTCATTCTGAACTCACCTTTGGTGGTCTGCAACCATAGGTCCTGCAGAATATCTGTTAAATATTTTTAAGGATGGGAGAGATATACAGTATACTCCTTTGGGGGTAGATGTCCTATTCCCAATAGGATATGGACTTGTTTCACTCTGTTAGCCTTATCCCTGTATCCATCTATAATAGCAGGGATCCCAGGAAACCACTCACGGTTGCCATAGATCAGTGAGCATTCCAGCTCCTGTGTCTACCAGAGCCAGGACACAATGTACATTTACTGAGGACCAATGAATTGATATTTCAACATGTGGCTTCTGGTCCCCACCAGGTACCCCAAAGCAGGTGTCTTGACCCTACCCTCAGTCAAACCATACCACCCAATCTTCTTCCTGTATAGGTTCATTGAGGTCAGCTCACTCTCCAACAGGAAGTCTTGCAGGTACACAGGCTGGACTTGTGGCTGTGTCTGCAGCCTTTACTTCTTGGTTCTCAGCAGCCAAAACTTCAATTGTTGCCACAGCTCCAGTAAGATTCTATTTGACTTCCCATCTAATTTCTCCCTGTCTCCTCCTGCCTCTATTAAATCAACCCACATCTGGGTCCTCATGACCTTTACAGAACCCTTTAAGCCCTTCCTTTCAGTAGCAGATCACACTCTCTTCCATGCCCATATCGCTTCAGCCTCCCCCAAATCTGCCACAGTATGAGTAACTGCATTTATGGGCTTCCCTAAATGAGGGGCAAGAATAGCCACTAAGGACCCAAAGAAGGTTCAGGAGCCATTTGCAGCACCATATCCCTCATCCCTGCCATAAAGAGCTCCTTGTCTGGGCCATAATTTACTGGGTTATAAATGACATTTTTATGACCAGCTCCCATAATACCTGTTGGAACTCAGCATACACCTGCCATCTAGCTGGGGAGTATGGTAAGTCACCCTGATTGGGCCATACAGTGTGAAGTGTGGCCATTACCCACTTGAGAAGTGAATGATTCCCTAAAGTCTAGTGTACATTCTGCAGGTTCAGCTGCAAGGTAGGATGTGTTGTCAGGGAAGCCATCTTCCCCATCTCTGATCCAGACAGAATAATCCTATACACCCCTACATCCCAAAGGCACAGGAGCCAAGCTGATATGGACTCCAACGGTTTCTGCTGAAATTGGGAGCCCAAATCCACTAGCTCTGCCTGTGTATGGGGTGGAGCAAAGAGTGCTCCACAACCTGGGGAGGGGGCTACACCTCTTCTGGAGGAACCCAAAGTTGCTGCATCTCTAGATTTTTTTTACTACAACCAGGCACGATTTCAATAGAGGAGGGGTTGATGCCTCTGGCACCACCTCTACTTCATTGCTCTAACCTGGCTCCTCCACCTTTTCTGGAGCTGATAACAGCTCTCTCATTCCAGAGTGCCTCCTCTGCTACATCCTTTACTTTTTCTATAATGCCTTGCATCTATACTATCTCAGTCTTCAACAGCTCTTTTTTTCCTCAACACCTTACAGCTGGCTTTCTCATGCTGCCTCTTCTTGTTCCTCTCACAGTAGTATATCCTTCTCCTTCATGGACCTTGCCTCTTCTACAGCACCTTGTAACACTACTGTCTCATTCCGCTAAGAATCTTTTATCTCTTCCACAGCACCTCACAGCCTGAGTTCTTGTGCTGTCTCTCTTTGTGCTACCATTACATCCTTTACCATCTCCATAGCGCCTTGCCAGTGATGCCATATCAATCATCAATGAATTTTTTTCTTCCTTCATGACCTTTACCTCTTCTTGTGCTTCTCACAGGAGCACATTCTTATCCTTTATGGCCCTTCCCAACACTGTTTGGAATAGCCAACCCATAGTTCCTGCTGCCTCAGGGGCACTCTGTTTCTTTAAGGACTACCCTATTTTGCAGAGGGCCTCCTCTACTGTCTCAGGCATCACCTCCACCTCCCCCAAGTCCTGCGGAAGGGGCCCAATCCTCTAGGAGGCAAGCCACCTTGGACCACATGCCCATTGGGGGATACCCAAGTGTCTTCCCATCCATAGGCTAGCCCACTGAAGCACCCCTCCCATGAGGGCAGCTTATTCCATTCTTTTTTTTTTTCGGTCTGCAGTGAATCCTGACAACTATGTCAAGTATCTCACCTGTGGGCAAGGTGCCCCCAGGCAAGTTTACTCTGGATTCAGTGAGACCAAATAACAACAATGGAACATGAGGGATAAAAGAGTTTATACCAAGCTTTATTTTCTTGGTGGCAGTCTGCCTCTGGGTCAGTCTGCAGATAGCAAGCCCATATCCATCTCTGCCTCCCAGCAGAGTACTGGTGAAACTCTTAATATAGTAACACTGACAATAATGGCCAACGGGTGTGTAAGTATTAGCCTAGCAGTAGGCCAATTACATCATCAAGTAGTTTGGGGTCAGGTGAGGATCCTGGCCATAGGAACTTTCATTTTCCCTACAACCCCCCACCCCCCTGCCCCTACCATGCTTACCTGTATCCCCCTTCCTTCTCTGCCCTCATTATCCCCCTTAAGGACCTGTCCTATGTAACTTGGTCCCTCTGTCCTAGCAGGTGGTTCCTGAAGCTCTGACCACTCCTTTGGACTCATCAGAACAAAGTTGTAACCATTAAAATGAAGAAAAAGATGAAGACAAAGAGTGTACAGAGGAAAAACTGTTCTGAGGAGAAAACGGGCAGGGAGTACAGAGTTATTTTAAAAATGAAAGCCAACACAGAAAGATAAAATATACCAAATTTCTCATCTTCTTTCTCTCCCCATCCTCGGTACAGTTCAAAGCTATCCAAAGTTTTCCAAAAAAACCTCATAATGAACAACTTCAGAGAGTACTTGACTCAGTGTAAAGGTCCATAGTCACAGGAACTAGAAGCTGCTAGAACCAGCTGATAGGAATCCTAAAGCCATTAAGATCAAATATGCACACATGGGAACTACGCACATTAAACATTTAGAGAATCTGAAACAAAGCTTCTTTCACCTTGAAAAAAATCACTGCATCTCATGCTGACCACATTGCAAGTCCAGCTAAATGGGTTAAGTTTTTGTGACTTCTTTAATCTTCTTAAATTCCTACTCTTTAACTTCCTTGCTCTTAACCCTTCCATTCACCTTGCCTGAAACTCCTTATAGAGAAATATTTGTGTTTCAGTGGAAAACTCTATCATCTATAGCATGCACTTGCAGTTATATTCTAGCCCTATTCATTGCCTTTGAGCTACTTAGCAATTCTTTGTAAACTGTAAGTAACTAATAGATATACAAGTTCTATCCTGTTTGATAATAATTCTAATTAACTTCCCCTTGTGGCAAAATCCTTTCTGTGGACGTTTGCAGTGCATCTCAACATTCCTTTACTTCATATAAATCTGTGCTGTTTTTACTTTTCCTCTGAACTGGTTATAACGTCTGCTGGGTTCTCTCATAATCATAGAAGTGACAAAGACTCTCTCCTTGGCCAAACTTTGGTCAGGCTTCCCTGAGCCCTCTTCTCAGCCAGGCCTTGATGTTGGCTCGGTATCCTTGGGGGACCTCCATAGCCCACTTGTAGCAAGTCAGTTTAGCGAGACTCCCCTGACAAATAAAAAACTCTATAGAGGCCAAGAGACCTCTGAAATAAAAGCGTTTAGTGAGCCATTAGAGATTCTAACCAGAAAAGGACTAAGTGCTGGGACAGGAAGTTTCTGCTTCATCAGCAGCAAGGACAGTTACCAGAAACTACTCACCCACCAAACTCAAGAAACAGGGCACATTTATGAGGGGTCTCAAGGAAAGAAAGTTTTTTAAATTCACATTGGCTACAGATAAGGAAGGGGGCTAACATGAACCTGGGAAAGTCCAGGGATAGGTGTCTTGTCCACAGAGAAGGCACATAGTTGATTATTGATGATAGACACTGTTCACATGCAAGAGGGATGCAGTGGTTCTAGGAACCTTCTAGGAAATTGTTAAATCACTTCATCCAGGAACATGGATAGTTTCTAGTTAGCTATGGTTTCACAGCTATTAACTGATTACTTTCCCTTGACTCTCTCCCTCATTCTCCAGCCCTTATGTCACTTAATTTTAGGACATCTCCAAATTGTCCTTATCAACCCTCACCCTTGATATTCTATCTTCCTGGCCTACCTTTTAAGTTGGTTAACAAAAATCTCCCTTAGTAATTTTCCATCCACTGATACCCTCATTCTGTTCCTAGCCTATAAATCCCCAGCTGTCTTTGCTGTATTCAGAATGAGACCCATTCTCTACTGAGGTCTCATTTCTCCTAATGCAATAGTTCCTGAACAAACTCTGTTTTTTACTGCTTTAACTACTATCAGACTGTGGTTCTCTTTACTAGGAGTAAAATTAATTCTTTAACAGATGTTCATTTTTATATCTGTATGAGAATCATGATTTTACCTTTCTCTGAAAATTATATTTTAACAGCCTGCTCCTGCTTTCGCCAAAGCACATTAAGGGAAGCAGATTTTGCCACCCCAAAATATGTCTCCTTGAAATAAGGATTATTTTGAGCTAAAGGGAATCAAAACCTAGTAGATATGGACAAAGGTCTTTACCTCCCCTCAGCTGCCTAAATCGACATTGGAAATGGGGACTGTACCAGAAAGAGAGCTATTTCCAGAGATACATTTTTACCTAAAAAGTTTATCTACATGACCCAGCAAACTTTGTTTTCTAAACATCTCCTCTGCCTTCCTGTAAATGGCCTTCCTTCCCTTTGTATCCCTACACCCCTCCCCTTTCCTTATCTCAGGATGTTATATAAGCCTCAATTACCTGGCTGCCCTATAAGTCTCATATTTTTATGGAGCTCCTATAGGTACAAAATTTGTTTTTTCCTGTTAATCTGCCTTACGTTAATTTAATTATTAGAACAGTCAAAAAAACTAGAAGGGGAGAAGGGAAAATTTTTCCTCCCTTACTCCTATCTGTCACTTCTTCAAAGGAAAATTGATTTCATATATTTCTTTTCCAGGAAAACTTTATGATGTGTTCCTTCAGTGTTGAACTGTTACCAGAGACAGGTCCTTGTTCTTATCATGAGAAAGAATTCAAGAACAGACACAAAAGAGGCTGAGCTTTAGGAGTTTATTGGAAAATAAGAGTTTAAAGAAAAGTGGAAGTGCATACCAGAGAATTGGGCACAGGCAGACCCAGAGGTAGCTGCATGAAGGAGACAAAAGGGAGTTTTTTTACATAAAGGAAGATGAATATTCACTAAGTGGGGATAGATTTTAAAGGGAACAGGTGGGGTCTTCTTAAGTTCAGGATTGCTATATTTGGTTCTCATGGGAACTGTCATGGCACAGGGAGGTGTGATTTTTACTATGTTAGTGAGTGTATAATGTATTTTGGAGTGAAGTTTAGATCAACTTCTCCTTCATATTGGAACCAGCCATTTTGGCCAGCCTGTCATCTATACTTTCACTGCACACATCCACCTGAACAGCTTATACAGAATGTGTAAAATGCAAACAGTTGGGTAAATTCCCCCTACCACTCTCTGATCATGTCTGGCTGTTTGTTTACCTACTCTAACAGACCCACTCAATATGTGATGAATGAGTGATATGTTGCTGTGGAGTAAACGGAAGTTTTCACCCAGAATTTACAGAATTTCTCATCTGGCCTTAGTCTATTTACATACCAATGAATATTTACCACGGAAGAGCCTCTGGTCCATCTGGGACAAGGGGTAGAGAGAAAATGGCCATTCCCTCCTCCCCTCCATTCCTGGTACATAATTGGTCTGGTGTTTGCCAGTCACCAGGGAACCTGACCATGAAGTTCCTCCTGGAAGGAGTGGGCCAGAGTGGGGGGTGGTGGAGAGGAGTGCATGCCAGACTTGGAGCAGACTGACCATATGGATCCTGGATAGCGAACCTGAAGAGAAATCTGTGAGAAATAAACCCCTTTAACCCAGCGTGCCTGTCCCCTTGTATTACTTTGGTTTCACCGGATTCACAGGGAACTTGTCCTGGGCGGGGAACAACCCTCTTACTCATGGAGCTACAGTTGCTTTTGCTGGGGCAGAAAAATCTTCTTCTACCCTTCTAGGTTCTTTGGCCACTCTAAGAATTAAATTGACATGAGAGATTAACAGGAGAAAATCAAACAGACTTATATACCCCATGTATATAAGGGAGAGACCTAGGCAAAATTGGGTAAGTCCCTGAAATGGTTGAAGCCACCATCTTAAATACCATCTTAAGCCAAAGGCAAAAGATGTTGGGAGTAGGGAGTCAGCTAAGGGAGGTGACCAGGAAAACCACAGTAACAAGAGTAAGATTGTTATCCATATTTAATTCATTGCCTTATCCATTAATAAGAGTTTCTAAAGATTGAGTCATACCCCTCTTCCTGGTATAGTAAGGGAGACAACCTTACAAATGGAGAGTCCCCTTATACATGTAAATGTCACTTGAAAAGGGGTAACTTCTACTCCATTTTTACAGTTTCTGTATGCAGTTTCTTAAAAATAACCAGCTCAAAATCACCAATATGCATGTTAAAAACAAAATTCAACCAAGTAAATTTGAAAATCTAATCAGATTTATTAAGCTGCTCATGAATAAGAAACATCTAACTTAGCAAGTAGAGATGTCTGAGGGGCTGTACAAATGGGAGGTTTTTATAGACAGGAGGGTGGAGCAAAAAGTTATTAGCAAAAGAAAAGATTAGGGATTGTTTTGAGTAAGATCCCTCTCCCTTAGGAGGATGAGAGGGTCTTATGCAGATTGCCTCATTAGTGATCAGAAAATTCCAAACTGATTGGCTTAAAATTCCACTCCTGGGAGAGGCTGAAACTGCAGTTAGGTAAGGCATTAAGCCCCAGTTTGGTGACTTGGCCTAGCAGAAAGCCATATTGGGCCTGTACTTCTCTTTTTAACATGCCAAAGAAGCATGTCTCGGAGTGGCAAAATTTGCTCCCCTACACTTTGTTCTTTAGGATGATTTACTATCTAGAATTATATTGAGTTCCCAAGAATCTAGAAATTTATATGTTTCTTTGATATTCCCAGACAAGGACCTTGCATGAGACTCTGGTGGAACTTATGTTCATAGTGATGTCCTCCTGAGGTATCAGTCTGACAGTCACCTCTGCAAAAGTGGGAGGCAGGAATTATCCAAACAAAGCAAATTATCCAAGAAACAACCATTAACATAGCCCATGCTCTAAAGCTAAACAGTTTCACTGCCTGAGTCCTCATTCAGACCTAGAATGTCTCCCCACACACAATACTTACCAAAAAGCTCATTTGTCTAATCCCTTCCTATAGAAGATTAGAAGCAATGACCTAGAAGTAGTCTCTTAGAAAAAGACATGATGACAGAAAAGTAAGGGACAGCTTCTGTGTAACTAGGGGAAGAAATTTTAAAAAGGAGTAAATTTTTTAAAAAATGAACCACCGTACTGTGGGCCAGTTTTTAAACGTCTATAGAAAAGAATTCAGAACTGTGTGTGATATCCTCTGCTAAATGTAGGGCAAAGTATAATATATTGTTGGTGGATGCACTTCATATATGTGAAGTATTCATATATACAACATCTCCATTCGTAAGTATATCACATATATTTGGTATTACTGAAAGATATAGAATATATTCAAATTATTGGTTGGGTAATATTATCATAATATCAGTACCTGGTTGTAACTCTGGGGGGAAAATCCCAGAGTAAAGTAGCTTTGAAACTGAAATCAGTCAAAGGGAGAAATAAAGTGGGACAAACCTGTTTATTTCTTATAAGCAGTTGTCTGCATCTCTCACTACCAGGCTGCAGAAGAAAAGGCCCCACCCAACCTCTCCAATTCAGATATGCCCTCAGTTGGCCCTTGTAATTACCTATTTATATGGAGATGGACTACTTCTCTCCATGCCTTGGAAACACCTATTCATATGCAGATGCACTAAAGCCAGGAGAGAGATTCTGGAAATATTGCAGTTTTATCCACAAACATTGAAGGAGATTACGATATGCCACCCCAAAATCTGCTACTTTGGCATAAGGATTATTTTGAGCTGAAGGCAATTGAGAATCAACAGGTGCAAAAAGCTTTCTGAGTTTCCATTATTTGACTAAAAGCAACAATTTCTGAGAAATGAAGCTTCCATAAATTCCTTCTTCAGGTCTGTTTCCAAGAGAGAGACCAAGAGTAAACCTACCATAAATCTCTCCGGGGAAGAAGACTTCCGGGAAGATGGCAGCGTGAGCAGGGCGGCAGAAATCTCCTGCCAAAACCAAGTATATTTATGAAAATACAGCAAATACAACTATTCCTAAAAGAGAGACCAGAAGATACAGGAAAACACCAGCCTACATCTATGCCTGAGAGGATTCAGCACCCCGCGAGGCAGGTAAGATACAGAGCCGTGACCCGGCGGGACTCGAGCACTCCCCCACCCCAGCGCACCAGTGGAAGGAGAGGATTCAGAGCTGGGAGGGAGTGGAAGTAGAGGCCCGCCAAATAACCACTCCTGGTGATCTGCACCAGGAGCACTGACACACTTCGCACGGTGTATCGGAGATTGGAGAGACAGAGGTGCAGATTCCAAGACGGCAGGTCCACCCAGCCAGTTCCCCAGGACAAGAGAAAAGCACACGCTTTTCTAGGGGTCTTAAAGAGACAGGGACCCACTGGAGGAGCAGGATCATCCCAGCGCACTCAGCCAAGCACGCTGGGAGCCCTGGGGAATTTTGGAACCCTTGGAATGTGGCTGGGAAAAGCAGTCGCACGGAGAGTTCCCACAGAAATCAGCAGCCTCCCATTTGTTCCCTCCCCGGCCAGAGTCACAAAGGGCCTGGCAGAGTGGCGTGGCGGTGGAAGAGTGGAGCAGCAGCACCACTTACAGGATCCTCACAGAAACTACACCTGGCAGGCTTTTTTTTTCTCCATTTTCCCTTTCTTCTTTTTTTCTTTTTCTGCCCACTTCTATCACCATGAAAAGACAGAGAAATATGGTACAAACAAAGCTTACCCAGAAAACCCCAGACCAGACTACCCAAGAGAGGGAGTCTGAAGGGATGGACATGCACAATCTTCCTGAAAAAGAATTAAGAATAAAAGTCATAACCATACTGATGGATCTACAGAGAAATATGCAAGAGCTAAGGGAGGAAGTGAGGGAAGTGAGGAAAGACAATGCAGAGATGAGACAAGCAATCGACGGGCTTAGCAGCAGACTGGATGAGATGCAAGAGACTGTTAATGGAATAGAAATCAGGAACAGGAATACAGAGAAGCTGAGGCAGAGAGAGATTAAAGGATCTCTAGGAATGAAAGAATTTTAAGAGAACTGTGTGACCAATCCAAATGGAACAATATTCACATTATAGGAATACCAGAGGAAGAAGAGAGAAAAAAAGGGATAGAAAGTGTCTTTGAAGAAATAATTGCTGAAAACTTCCCCAAGCTGGAAAGGAAATAGTCTCTCAGACCATGGAAGCCCACAGATCTCCCAACACAAGGGACCCAAGGAAGACAACACCAAGAGACATAATAATTAAAATGGCGAAGATCAAACATAAGGACAGAGTATTAAAGGCAGCTAGAGAGAGAAGAAATATCACCTACAAAGGAAAATTCATCAGACTATCATCAGACTTCTCAACAGAAACCTTACAGGCCACAAGAGAATGGCATGATATATTTAATGTAATGAAACAGAAGGGCCTCGAACCAAGAATATTGTATCCAGCACAATTATCACTTAAATTTGAGGGAGGGATTAAACAATTACCAGACAAGTGAAAACGGAGGGAATTTGCCTCCCATAAACCACCTCTTCAGGATATCTTAAAGGGACTGCTCTAGATAGAAGCACTCCTAAGGCTAAAAAGAGGTCACCAGAGAAAATAAAATCATAGCAAAGAGAGCAGACCATCCAAATACTAACTAAAGGCAAAGAATAAAATACCTAGTACATAAAGAATGGAGGAGGAAGAATAAGAAGGGAGAGAAATAAAGAAACATCAGACTGTGTTTACAATAACTTAACAAGAAAGTTAAGTTAGACTGTTAGATAGTAGAGAAGCTACCCTTGAACCTTTGCTAACCACGAATCTAAAGCCAGTAATGGCAATAAGTACATATCTATCGATAATCACCCTAAATGTAAATACAGTGAATGCACCAATCAAAAGACACAGAGTAATAGAATGCATAAAAAAGCAAGACCCATCTATATGCTGCTTACAGGAGACTCACCTCAAACCCAAAGATATACACAGTCTAAAGGCGAAGGGATGGAAAAAGATATTTCATGCAAACAACAAGGAAAAAAAGCAGGTGTTGCAGTACTTGTATCAGACAAAATAGACTTCAAAACGAAGAAAGTAACAAGAGACAAAGAAAGACATTACATAATGATAAAGGGGTCAGTCCAACAACAGGATATAACCATTTTAAATATATATTCACCCAACACAGGAGCGCCGGCATATGTGAAACAAATACTAACAGAATTAAAGGGGGAAATAGAAAGCAATGCAATCATTTTAGGAGACTTCAACACACCACTCACTCCAAAGGACAGATCAACCAGACAGAAAATAACTAAAGACACAGAGGCACTGAATAACACACTAGAACAGATGGACCTCACAGACATCTACAGAACTCTACACCCAAAAGCAACAGGATACACATTCTTCTCAAGTGCACATGGAACATTTTCCAGAATAGACCACATATTAGGCCACAAAAAGAACCTCAGGAAAGTCAAAAAGATTGAAATTCTACCAACCAACTTCTGAGATCACAAAGGTATAAAACCAGAAATAAATTGTAGAAAGAAAACAAAAAGGCTCAGAAATACATGGAGACTTAACAACATTCTCCTAATCAATGGGTTAACGACCAAATCAAAACAGAAATAAGAGAATATATGGAGACTAATGACAACAACAACACAAAGCCACAACTTCTGTGGGACGCAGCAAAGGCCTATTTAAAGAAGGAAGAACATTCCCAAATGAATAGTCTAAAGACACAATTACTGAAATCGGAAAAAGAAGAATAGGGCCCAAAGTCACCAGAAGGAGGGACATAATAAAGATCAGAGAAGAAATAAATAAAATTGAGAGGAATAAAACAATAGAAAAAATCAATCAAACTAAGAGCTGGTTCTTTGAAAGAATAAACAAAATAGATAAACCCCTAGGCAGACTTACTAAGAGAAAAAGAGAATCTACACACATAAACAGAATCAGAAATGAGAAAGGAAAAATAACGACGGACCGCACAGAAATACAAAGAATAATAAGAGAATATTATGAGAATCTATATGCTAACAAGCTGGAAAACCTAGAAAAAATGGACAACTTCTTAGAAAAATACAACCTTCCAAGACTGACCAAGCAAGAAACAGAAAAACTAAACTGACCAATCACCAGCAATGAAATTGAAGCGGTAATCAAAAAACTACCCAAGAACAAAACCCCCGGACCAGATGGATTCACCTCTGAATTCTCCAGACATATAGAGAAGAAATAACACCCATTCTCCTTAAAGTTTTCCAAAAAATAGAAGAGGAGGGAATACTTCCAAACTCATTCTATGAAGCCAGCATCACTCTAATACCAAAGCCGGGCAAAGACCTCACCAAAAGAGAAAATTGCAGACCAATATCCCTGATGAATGTAGATGCAAAAATACTCAACAAAATATTAGCAAACCGAATTCAAAAATACATCAAGAGGATCATACACTATGATTAAATGGGATTCATCCCAGGGATGCAAGGATGGCACAACATTCGAAAATCCATCAACATCATCCATCACATCAACAAAAAGAAGAACAAAAACCACATGATCATCTCCACAGATGCTGAAAAAACATTTGACAAAATTCAGCATCCATTCATGATTAAAACTCTCAACAAAATGGGTATAGACGGCAAGTACCTCAACATCATAAAGACCATATATGACAAACCCACAGCTAACATCATACTTAACAGTGAGAAGCTGAAAGCTTTTCATCTAAGATCGGGAACAAGACAGGGATGCCCACTCTCTCCACTGTTATTCAGCATAGTACTGGAGGTCCTAGCCATGGCAATCAGACAAAACAAAGACATACAAGGCATCCAGATTGGTAAAGAAGAAGTCAAATTGTCACTATTTGCAGATGACATGATGTTGTACATAAAAAACCCTAAAGACTCCATTCCAAAACTACTAGAACTAATATCTGAATTCAGCAAAGTTGCAGGATACAAAATTAACACACAGAAATCTGTTGCTTTCCTATACACTAACGATGAAGTAACAGAAAGAGAAATCAGAAAAACAATTCCATTCACAATTGCATCAAAAGAATAAAATACCTAGGAATAAACCTAACGAAGGAAGTGAAAGACCTGTACTCTGAAAACTACAAGACACTCCTAAGAGAAATTAAAGAGGACACTAACAAGTGGAAATTCATCCCATGCTCTTGGCTAGGAAGAATAAATATTGTCAAAATGGCTATACTACCTAAAGCAATCTACAGATTCAACACAATCGCTATCAAACTACCAACAGCTGTCTTCAATGAACTGGAACAAATAATTCTAAAATTCATATGGAACCACAAAAGACCCCGAATAGCCAAAGCAATCCTGAGAAGGAGGAATAAAACAGGGGAATTACGCTCCCTGACTTCATGCTCTACTACAAAGCCACAGTAATCAAGACATTTTGGTATTGGCACAAAAACAGACCCACAGACCAGTGGAACAGAATAGAAAATCCAAACATTAACCCAAACATATACAGTCAATTAATATTTGATAAAGTAGCCTTGGATATACAATGGGGAGATGACAGCCTCTTCAGCAGCTGGTGTTGGAAAAACTGGACAGCTACATGTAAGAGAATGAAACTGGACTACTGTCTAACCCCATACACAAAAGTAAACTCAAAATGGATCAAAGACCTGAATGTAGGTCATGAAACCATAAAACTCTTAGAAAAAAACATAGGCAAAAATCTCTTGGACATAAACATGAGCGACTTCTTCATGAACATATCTCCCCAAGCAAGGGAAACAAAAGCAAAGATGAACAAGTGGGACTATATCAAGCTGAAAAGCTTCTGTACAGCAAAGGACACCATCAGTAGAACAAAAAGACATCCTACAGTATGGGAGAATATATTCATAAATGACGTATCCGATAAGGGGTTGACATCCAAAATATATAAAGAACTCACGCACCTCCACAAACAAAAAGCAAATAGTCCAATTAAGAAATGGGCAGAGGACATGAATAGACACTTCTCCAAAGAAGAAATTCAGATGGCCAACAGGCACATGAAAAGATGCTCCACATCGCTAATCATCAGAGAAATGCAGATTAAAACCACAATGAGATATCACCTCACCAGTGAGGATGGCCAACATCCAAAACACAAACAACAACAAATGTTGGCAAGGATGTGGAGAAAAGGGAGCCCTCCTACACTGCTGGTGGGAATGAAAATTAGTTCAACCATTGTGGAAAGCAGTATGGAGGTTCCTCAAAAAACTCAAAATAGAAATACCATTTGACCCAGGAATTCCACTCCTAGGAATTTACCCTAAGAATGCAGCAGCCCATTTTGAAAAGGACAGATGCACCCCTATGTTTATTGCAGCACTATTTACAATAGCCCAGAAATGGAAGCAACCTAAGTGTCCATCAGTAGATGAATGGATAAAGAAGATGTGGTACATATACACAATGGAATATTATTCAGCCATAAGAAGAAAACAAATCCTACCATTTGCAACAACATGGATGGAGCTAGAGGGTATTATGCTCAGTGAAATAAGCCAAGCGAAAAAGACAAGTATCAAATGATTTCACTCATATGTGGAGTATAAGAACAAAGGAAAAAACTGAAAGAACAAAACAGCAGCAGACTCACAGAACCCAAGAATGGACTAATAGTTACCAAAGAGAAAGGGACTGGGGAGGATGGGTGGGAAGGGAGGGACAAGGGGGAAAAGGGGGCATTATGATTAGCAGATGTAATTTTGGGGTAGCACGGGGAGGGCTGTACAACTCAGAGAAGACAAGTAGTGACTCTATAGCATCTCACTATGCTGATGGACAGGGACTGTAATGGGGTTGGTGGGGGGGGACCTGATGAAGGGGGTACTTTAATAATCATAATATTGCACATGTAATTGTACATTAATGATACCAAAATAAATTATAAAAAAAAAGAAAGCTGTTAAAAAAAAAGACAGGGCCTTTGCAGCCCTTCTACGTATAAGGAAAAGGTCCATGACCTCTAAGACCTTCTTCCTTGGATGTCAGGAACCACACTCTTCTGAGCTGCCCGAAGCCTACTACCTCCTCACCCTCACTCACACTGAAACTCCTGGGAAAAGTGATCTGAAGACCTACCATTTAAATCTCAGGCAACAATAACAAATCCACAAGGGTAGATATGACACACACAGCTTAGCACCCTCTTCGTGTTGCACAAGCCCCACACTAATGGTGGACGGGAAGGTGCTCAGCACTGGTAAGGGCACTGCGTCCATATAGTGCTCCCCTGGGGGTGTTCCCCACCCCCTCACATGCACCCTCCAAGGATCCCAAAATCTACCCTCCCTCGGCAGTTCCTGGCACTTCCTGGACCTTTATACCTCAACTAACACCACGGAGACTTTCCCCATGCTCAGCTAGCTCCTTCCCTTCCATGACCCACCATCCTCTATACATCTTCCCTCCTTGGACAATAGCCATGGTGGCCTTGATGACTATGAAGAGAAGGATGATGTCCTCGAAGACCTATCTCCTCAGAGGCCAGGGACCAAGCCATCCTGACCCACCTGCAGCCCACTGGTCCCTCTTCACACTCACTCACACTTAAACTCCTACAGGACTGATCTGTAGACCTACCATCTAAATCTCAGGGAGAAAGGATCCACCTGGTAAGATGTCACCAGCACATCTCCACACCCAGAAAGTGTGCACCCTACCCAATGTCCTACAGGCAGACACCTGCACTGGGCATGCACACTAGATAGCTCCTGTGCCATAGAGGCAGGCTTGACTTCCTCACCCCCTCATGGGGTCCAATTGAGGATTCCCATATCTACCCTCCTCCATCAGCAGTTTCTGGTGGTTTCAAGACGATAATGTCCCCAACACTCATCTGACCTCCTCCCATCCATGACCTCCTTTCTCCTTTATTCCAGCACCCCCATGTCAACAAACTGCTATAGTGATTGCCTGTGAAGAGAGAGAGAATGGCTTCTAACACAGAAATGGCAACATACTCTATAGGATTTACACAAGACTAAGAGTCTCATAACCTAATACTTAAAATGTCCAGCATATAATTCAAATTACTCAGAAACTGAAGAACCAGGAAAATTTTAGACCACACAGGAGAAACAATCAATGCAGAGAAGATTGAGATGTAGGGATTACTGGACAAAAACCTTTAAGGCACCTATGGTAAAATTTCAACAAGCAACCATGGACACTTTTAAAACAATTGTAAAAATGGTAAGTCTTGGCACCAAAAAAGGAAACAATATTTAAATAAGAAACAAATAAAAATTTTAGAAGTGAAAAATATCATAACCATATAAAAATTTCACTGGTGGGTTCAGTAGCAGGACACAAGAAAATTGTGAGCTTGCAGGTAGACAAATAGAAATTATTCAATCCAAACAACTCAGAGAAAGAGAAATTAAAAGAAAAATGAACAGAATTTCAAGGTCCTGTGGGAAATATGAAAACAATGTAACTTCTATCATCAGGATTCCAGAATAAGTGAAAAACTATGGTGACTAAAAATATATTGTCAGATTCAAGGTGGCAGCATGAGAGGTGAGACAGAGAATTCCTCCCAAAACCACATATAGTGTGAAAATACAGTTAATACAACTAGCCCTAAAACAGCAACAGGAGAGAAGGCTGCACCAGACTGCATACAGACCTCAAGAACAGAGCAGACCTCACAAAACAGGGTAATGTACAAAAGCCTTGTTCCGGTGGGACCCAAGCCCTTCCCCCACCTCAGCTCACCAACAGGAGGAGGAGAAATGGAGAAAGGGAGGGGGTGGAAGCCTGGGACTGCTGAACACCCAGCCATGGAGGTCTGCTTTGGACCACAGATGTACACTATGTGGTGCTCTGCAGGTTGCTGGGGTTGGGGAGCTGGGACAGGAGGAGTGCTTGAAAGACTAAGTAAGATTCAGGCTGTTTGTGGAGGACAGGGATCCACATCCAGTCACTCAAAGGAAAAGCAGGTGGTCTGAGAGGCTTCCTAGCAGCAAGAGGGCTGCTGAAGGGGAGGGTTTTGCACCAAGCTTGCTACGCGGCAGAAGTGAGAGGTAGACAAGGTTGTCTGGGCGCACTCTGCCCAACAGGTTGGGAACACTGAGGAGCTTCAGGCGCCCCATCCCCCTGGCTGCCTACTCAGCTCCAAGGCCCCCACTGTGACACGCAGCCTGCTGCACCTTCCTCGTGGCCTACCGGCACCTGCTCACAAACCAGCAGTCACTGCACTGGCATCAGGCCAGCTGGCGGGAGGCCCCACCTACAACAGCTAAAGACACCAAGCACAGAAGCTTACACCTGTGTGGTTGACCCACTGGCTCTGACACTGGAGACAGGCACTGCAGCCAGGAATCAGGAAAGAGCTCTTTCCTCCCCCCAGGCACCAGCACCACTCCCTTACGACCCCCAACCTCACTCTAGGGGATGAGCAGCTCCAGAGACTGCAGCTTCTGGGAACTAGAAGGCACCACATAGAACTGTAAAACGTCAAAGGAACCTGGTTCAGACCAAAATATCACAAACCCCAGAAAAAGAACAAATGAAACTGAACTCACTAATCTTCCTGAAAGAGAGTTTTAAAAAAAAATCATAAACATGGTCATGGAGGTACATAAAAATATTCAAGAACTCAGGGATGAATTTATGACGGAGATTCAATCATTAAGAAATTCCATATCTGAAATGAAACATACACTGGAGGGATTTAAAAGCAGATTAGATGTAGTAGAAGAGAAGTTAAAAGGGATAGAAATTAGACAAGAGGAATACAAAGAAGCTGAGGCACAGAGAGAAAAAAGGATCTCTAAGAAGAAAGAATACTGAGAGAACTGTGTGATCAATTCAAATGGAACAATATCCGCATTATAGGGGTACCAGGGGAAGAAGAGAGAGAAAAAGGGATAGAAAGTGTTATTGAGGAGGTAATTGCTGAAAACTCCCCCAATCTGGGGAAGGAGATAGTCTCTCAAGCCATGGAGGTACACAGATTTCCCAACACAACGGACCCAAGGAAGACAACATCAAGACATATAATAATTAAAATGGAAAAGATCAAGGATAAAGACAGACTTTTAAAAGCAGCTAGAGAGAGAAAAAAGATCACATACAAAGGAAACCCATCTGGCTATCATCATATTTCTCAACAGAAACCTGAGAGGCCAGAGGGAGTGGCATGATATATTTAATGCAATGAAGCAGAAGGGCCTTGAACCAAGAATACTCTACCCGGCAAGGTTATCATTTAAATTTGAAGGAGTGATTAAACAATTTTCAGAGAAGCTAAAGCTGAGATAATTTACCCCCGACAAACCTCTACAGTGCATTTTGGAGGGCCTGCTATAGATGGAAGTATTCTTAAGGCTAAATAGATGTCACCAAGGGAAATAAAACCACAGGAAAGAAAGTAGAAAAATTACTAAGCAGATGCAAATTGAAATCAACTACCCCCAAGTCAATCAAGGGATAGACAAAGAGTACAGAATATGAAACCTAACATATAGAGTGGAGGAAGAAAAAAAGGAGGGAAAAAAAAGAACCTATAGATTGTGTTTGTAATAGTGTACTAAGGGAGTTAAGTTAGACTGTTAGACAGTAAGAAAGTTACCCTTGAACCTTTGGTAACCATGAATCTAAAGCCTGCAATGGCAATAAGTACCATACCCATCGATAATCACCCTAAATGTAAATGGTTTGAATGCACCAATCAAAAAACATAGAGTCACTGAATGGATAAAAAAACAAGACCCGTCTATATGCGGCCTACAAGAGACTCAAATCAAACCCAAAGACATACACAGACTAAAAGTGAAGGGATGGAAAGAGATATTTCACGCAACTACTACGGAGAAAAAAAATCAGGAGTTGCAGTACTTGTATCAGACAAAACAGACTTCAAAACAAAAAAAGTAACAAGACACAAAGAAGGACATTACATAATGATAAAGGGTTCAGTTCAACAAGAGGGTATAACCATTATAAATATCTATGCACCCAACATGGGAGCACCTACATATGTGAAACAAACACTAACGGAATTAAAGGGGGAAACAGAATGCAATGCATTTATTTTAGGAGACTTCAACACACCACTCACTCCAAAGGACAGATCAACCAGACAGAAGTAAGGAGACACAGGCACTGAACAACACACTAGAACAGATGGACCTAACAGACATCTACAGAACACTCCACCCAAAATCAGCAGGATACATTCTTCTCAAGTACACATGGAACATTTTCAAGAATAGATCATATACTAGGCCACAAAAAGAACCTCAGTAAATTCAAAAAGATTGAAATTGTACCAACCAGCTTCTCACATCACAAAGGTACGAAACTAGAAATAAATTACTCAAAGAAAATGAAAAAGCCCACAAACACATGGAGGCTTAATAACATGCTCTTAAATAATCAATGGATCGATGACAAAATAAAAGCAGAGATCAAGCAATATATGGAGACAAAAGACAACAACAATTCAACACCGCAAAGTCTGTGGGATGCAGCCAAGGCCATGCTAAGAGGGAAGTATATTGCAGTACAGGCCTACCTCAGGAAATAAGAAGAATCCCATATGAACAGTCTAAACTAACAATTAACAAAACTATAAAAGGAAGAATAAATGAGGCCCAAAGTCAGTAGAAGGAGGGGCATAATAAAGATTAGAGCATAAATAAATAAAATTGAGAAGAATAAAACAATAGAAAAAATTAATGACACCAAGAGCTAGTTCTTTGAGAAAATAAACAAAATAGATAAACCCCTAGCCAGACTTATTAAGAGAAGAAGATAATCTACACACATAAACCGAATCAGAAATGAGAAAGGAAAAATCACTATGGACACCACAGAAATACAAAGAATTATTAAAGAATACTATGAAAATCTATATGCTAATACTGGATAACCTAAAAGAAATGGACAACTTTCCTGAAAAATACAACCTTCCAAGGCTGACCCAAGAAGAAACAAAAAATCTGAACAAACCAATATTCAGCAATGAAATTGAATTGGTAATTTAAAAAAACTACCTAAAAACAAAACCCTGGACCAGATGGCTTCACCACTGAATTTTATCAGACATTTAGAGAAGACATAATACCTATTCCCCTTAAAGATTTCCAAAAAAATAGAAGAGGAGGGAATACTTCCAAACTCATTCTATGAAGCCTGCATCAGTCTAATAACAAAACCAGGCAAAGACACCACAAAAAAAGAAAACTACAGAACAATAACTCTGATGAGCATAGATGCAAAAATACTCAACAAAATATTAGCAAACAGAAATCAAAAATACACCAAGAGGATCATACACCATGATCAAGTGCGATCCCACGGATGCATGGATAGTACAACATTCAAAAATCCATCAACATTATCCACCACATCAACAAAAAGAAGGATAAAAACCACATAACCATATCCATAGATGCTGAAAAAGCATTGGACAAAATTCAACATCCATTCATGATAAAAACACTCAAAAAAATGGGTATAGAGGGCAAGTACCTCAACATAATAAAGGCCGTATACGAAAAACCCACAGCCAACATTATACATAACAGTTAGAAGCTGAAAGCTTTTCCCCTAAGACAAGATGCCCACTCTCCCCGCTTTTATTCAACGTAGTTCTGGAGGTCCTATCCACATCAATCAGACAACACAAAGAAGTAAATGGCATCCAGATTGATAAGGGAAGTCAAACTGTCACTGTTTGCAGATGACATGATATTGTTCATAAAAAACCCTAAGGAATACACTCCAAAACTACTAGAACTCACATCTGAATTCAGCAAGTTGCAGGATACACAGAAATCTGTTGCATTCCTATGCACTAATGATGAACTAGCAGAAAGAGAAATCAGGAAAACAATTCCATTCACAACTGCATCAGAAAGAATAAAAAACCTAGGAGTAAACCTAACCAAGAAGTGAAAGACCTATACCCTGAAAACTACAAGACACTCTTAAGAGATATTAAAGAGGACACTAACAAATGGAAACTCATCCCATGCTTTTGGGTAGGAAGGATTAATATTGTCAAAATGGCCATCCTGCCTAACACAATCTACAAATTCAATGCAATCCCTATCAAAATACCAACAGCATTCTTCAACGAACTGGAACAAATAGTTCTAAAATTCATATGGAACCACAAAAGACCCCGAATAGCCAAAGCAATCCTGAGAAGAAAGAATAAAGCAGGGGGGATTATGCTTCCCAACTTCAAGCTCTACTACAAAGCCACAGTAATCAAGACAATTTGGTATGGCACAAGAACAGACCCATAGACCAGTGGAACAGAATAGAGAGCCTAGATATAAACCCAAGCATATATGGTCAATTAATATATGATAAAGGAGCCATGGATATACAATGGGGAAATGACAGCCTCTTCAACAGCTGGTGTTGGCAAAACTGGACACCTACATGTAAGAGAATGAAACTGGATTACTGTCTAACTCCACACACAAAAGTAAACTCCAAATGCATCAAAGACCACCTGAATATAAGTCCTGAAACCATAAAACTCTTAGAAAAAAACATAGACAAAAATCTCTTGGACATAAATATGAGCAACTTCTTCATGAACATATCTCCCCAGGCAAAGGAAACAAAAGCAAAAATGAACAAGTGGGACTATATCAAGCTGAAACGTTTCTGTACAGCAAAGGACACCATCAGTAGAACCAAAAGACATCCTACAGTACAGGAGAATATATTCATAAATGACATATCCAATAAGAGGTTGACATCCAAAATATATAAAGAGCTCACGCACGTCAACAGACAAAAAGCAAATAATTCAATTAAAAATGGGCAGAGTTTCTGAACAGACACTTCTCCAAAGAAGAAATTCAGATGACCAACAGGCACATGAAAAGATGCTCCACATCACTAATCATCAGAGAAATGCAAATTAAAACCACAATGAGATATCACCTCACACCAGTTAGGATGGCCACCATCCAAAAGACAAACAACAATGTTGGCGAGGATGTGGAGAAAGGGGAACCCTCCTACACTGCTGGTGGGAATGTAAATTTGTTCAGTCATTGTGGAAAGCAGTATGGAGGTTCCTCAAAAAACTCAAAATAGAAATACCATTTGACCCAGGAATCTCACTCCTAGGAATTTACCCTAAGAATGCAGCAGCCCAGTTTGAAAAAGACATATGCACCCCTATGTTTATTGCAGCACTATTTACAATAGTCAAGAAATGGAAGCAATCTAAGTGTCCATCAGCAGATGAATGGATAAAGAAGATGTGGTATATATACACAACGGAATATTATCCAGCCATAAGAAGAAAACAAATCCTACCATTTGCAATAACATGGATGGAGCTAGAGGGTATTATGCTCCATGAAATAAGCCAGGCGGAAAAAGACAAGTATCAAATCATTTCACTCATCTGTGGAGTATAAGAACAAAGAAAAAAACTGAAGGAACAAAACAGCAGCAGACTCACAAAACCCAAGAATGGACTAATAGTTACCAAAGGGAAAGGGACTGGGGAAGATGGGTGGGAAGGGAGGGATAAGAGGGGAAAAGGGGCATTATGTTTAGCAGATGTAATGTTGGGGGGTCATGGGGAGGGCTGTACAACTCAGAGAAGACAAGTAGTGATTCTATAGCATCTCACTACGCTGATGGACAGTGACTGTAATGGGGTATGTGGTGGGGACTTGATGATGTGGGGAGTTTAGTAACCATAATGTTGCACATGTAATTGTATATTAATGATGCCAAAATTTTTAAAAATTCTAGAACTAAAAATGAGTTGAGCAACACCACAGAATACAAGTTCAATGCACAAAAATGAGGAGTATTTCTATATATTAGCAATGAACAATGAAAGTCAAAATTTGAAAACATGCATGCAATGCCATTTTAAGGAGCTCCTCAAAAAAAATCTAACAAAACATGTCCAGGATCTGCAGATGTTGAAAACTACAAGAAACTGAAGAAAGAAATCAAAGAAGACCTAAATAAATGAAGAGACATGCTGTGTTCATGGATTGACAGATTCAATACAATTAGAATATCATTTGTCCCCAAATTGATGTAGAGATTTAATGCAATTCCAATCAAAATCCCAGCAGGGTTTTTTTTTTAGATGCAGACTAATTGATTCCAAAATGTACATAAAAATAGACAGGAACTGGAATTGTCAAAATAATTTTGCAAAGGAAGAACAAACTGGAGGAGTAACACAGATTTACAAATTACTATAAAGCTACAGTAATCAAGATAGTGTGGTATAGGGAAAGAATAAACACAACTTTGTAAAATAGCAACTGGCCATATTTGTGTGTGAAGGTATGACTACAAAGGGGCAGTTACAGGGAGTTCTGTAGGGTGATGGAACAGTCATGCATCCTGCATATGGTGGTCACATTAATTTATACATGTGTTAAAACTCATAGAACCCCCAAACTCGGTTTTACTGCATGATAATTTTTAAATACACGATAACTTTAAAAAAAAATTTTTTTAATTTTGTCAAACACGTGAGGATCCTTGCTTTCTGTAAATCTGTTTTAACACAGGTGTATGTGTGCCTAAATTCTACTTTTGTTTGCTTTTGAGCTATGTACAAAGGGAGTCCTATAGCATGTCTTGTTTTATACCTGGTTTCTTTCACTTAACATTATGTCTGTGTGGTTTAGTTCATTGTTTCTCACAGCTGTGCAGCATTCCAGGCTGTGAGTCTGACATATCTGTTTATGTTGGTATATAATTGAGTTGTTGCTGGTTTTTAGCTACTATACATAGTTACTGTTGAGCATTAGTGTATGTCCAGGAATGCTGACACAGATAGTGTACGATGGCAAAAAAAGGAGACCATACACTACCTAACCTTCCAGTGGAGAGTGACTGGATAGGATCCAGCTGTAACAGATGATGGCACATCATCCAAATCGCTTCAGAAGATGTGAGGCAGTGTTTGGGTGAATTACACTGGTGCTCATTGGGCTGCTGTGCCGCGAACTTGCAGGTGGACAGTGAACTCAGTGAGCTCCTCTCGGACTCCCCATGGACAGAGATGAGGGCAAACAGGAAGGAGTCTGGGACACAGGCGGCTGGCCCCCATGGGGCACCACAGAGATCTCAACTGGTCCCTGGCCATGGTTCCGACTTCAGAGCTGCCCCACCTGCCTGACTGCCCTGAGCGCTTCCAGGACGGCAGCCCCAGGCCTGCCTGAGGAGGCCCAAGTCAGTCCTTCCCCACCAACTCTGAGCAGCTCCTCCTCCTCTTGGGCCAAAGGTACTCTTTCGTCACTTCAGATCCCTCCATTCATGAGCACCCCCTGCATGCCAGGAGTGTATTTGTGCCCACTGTGCAGGTGAGCAGGCTGAGGCCCATAGAGGGCAGGAGCTGGGCCCGTGGCCCCGCAGCAGGTCAGTTGGCAGATTGCGGGTGAGTCTTTCATCACCTCTCAGCTGTGCATCCCCTCAAGCCTTGCAGGGCTTTCGTGCTGCCTCCTCCTCCAGGCCTGTGTCTCCCCCAGCCAGCAGCCCTGGTGCATCTACTCACCCAGCTAGGGCTTCTAGATCCAGCATTCAAGCCCCGCAGGGCTCTGGGTAGAGGCAGCGCTGGCAGCTAGCCAAGATCTGAATGGGGCCTTAGGGGCCCTTTCCTAACCCCCAGGCTCTGTTGGGGCTTCCCAGTGCCTTCGGGATCCAGGACTGTGTCCTCAGGACAGACCAAGCTGGAGCCCAACATGCTCTGGGGTCCAGGTCACAGAGCCAGTCCATCTGGTGGGTAAATGCTAACTTTCAATGAGAAAAAAAATATGAAATATGTAAACTTCCCTTTGACCACAGAAATGAACTTCTGGCAGGATGGGAAGGCAGGCCACTTGCAGAAAACCAGGGACCTCCAGGAGAAGAGGCAGAGCTGGCCCTAGGCTGTCCCCAGCTGTCCACATCCCGAGAGGCAGGCACTGAGGGCCACCCAGGCCTGGGGCTCAGGCACCCAGAGGCCTGCGACCCTCTCAGGTGTGAATGTTTAAGCCTCTGTCCCTCCGTGTTCTCTGAGGCCTTCCCAGTCCTGGACATGAGACGCCCCCTGCTGGTAAAGGCGGGTGGTGCTCTAACGTGGACAGCCCACTCCTGGTCACTCCAGCACCCACCATGGGGCCAAGGCTTTAGTCAGGCTTCCCCGAGTGAAAGAAGAGCGCTCTGACTTAGCCAGAAGCTCAGGCTGAGACCTGGACTCTCCCTAGACTACAGACATCCAGGACGGGAAGTGAAGGCTGTCTAGGATATGCTCAGGCGACAGTCTGGCTGAGGGCTGAGAGCTGAGGACAGAGCAGTGGCCACTGTGAGATCCAGAGACTGGGCCTGGTAACAAGGAGGAAGGAGAAGGAGGCCAGGAAGGCCCCTGCGAAGGACTGTGCTTGGGACTGGTGAGAACACGGAAGGCACTCACAGCCTCAGTTTCCTCATCTGTGAACTGATGACAAAAAAAGAACATACATTGTGGAGTTGGAGTGAGAAAAGCATGATTCGTGTAATGTGATGAGCCAGCATCTGGACAGAGTAACTGTGAGGTAAATGCGGATGGTATTATTATTCTTATTATTACAAGAGTCGGTCAGTATTAGCTGACTGTTGACATGTTCTTCTCCCTGCAGGATGGGCACTTTGCTCCCTTCTGAAGGTAAGCCCCATCTGTCCACCTCTGTGGCCCCAGGGGGGCACTGGCAGTTACCACAGAGGCCTGGTGGGGGGGGTGTTCTAGGCAGATTATGGCCCCCAAAAGATGATCCCATAGTAAACTGCAGAAACTGTTCTAGAGAGGGCTGGTACCAGCTGGCTCTTACTTGCTCTGTGCCAGGCACTGCACTAAGTGACTGACGTGTGGTCTCATTCAACCCTCACCAGAACCCTAGGAGGAGGGAAAGTTACTACCTGTGATGAGAGAGGAGCAAAGAGAGGCACAGAGAGCTTGAGTAACTGTAACTTGACCATCATGTGACATGCCAGCAAACACAGTCCTGGACTGTGTCGCTTCAGAACCCCTCCTGTAGCTCGCCCTGCTACCCTACCCAGGTTATGGGATTAGTCAAATGTTGTCATGAGTGAGGGCCATTTCACATGTTTCCCCAAAGCCTGGTGGGTACTAGTCTCCTTCTGTAAATGTGGGACTGGTGCTCGGAGAGGACAAATGACTTGACCAAGGTCACACAATCAGGACTGGGGATTCCGGCTTTTAAGTGAGATCATCTGCCTGGCTCTAAAACCATATACAAATGAGGACCAAGGGGAGAAGGACTCCAACATCTGAGGACAAAATGGCAGAGCCTCTCCATCCCGAGAGACGGGTGTCCCCACTCCATGGCTGGTGTCAGCAGACACAGAATAAGCAATTTCCCCAAACATGACAGACAAGACTGGAGGAACTTTGGTAACTTCCAGTACTGAAGGCAAGACCCTGACCCTAGAGAAGGTTCTGAAGAAAGCAGGCCACTTACACTTTGTGGTCTAGACAAGGAAACGAGTTGCTCAGCACCTGTATGGAGGAGTCCCAGAGAGTCACATTACTCCCACCTCTCCCTGCATTTGGTTTTAGATGTGGTTTCCTTTTTTGCCTGAGAAATGTACATTTTACTGAATATTAATGAACTGCCAATCCATGAACCACCACCCAGGTCAAGCAGACCATTATTGACATTCCACAAGTCCTCTGGTTCCCTTCCTAATCACATATCCCTCCCTCCTCCAGAAGTAAACTCTATCATGACTTGGTGATAATCATTCTCTTGCTTTTCTTTGTAATTTTACCACTAGTAATAGATTTGTTTTGCCTGTTCTTGAATTTTGTGTAAATGGGTCATACAGTGCATTTGGCTTCTTTTGTTCAATGTCATGTCTGTGCAGTTCATCCAGGCTGTCCCATGTGGTTGTAGATCTTTCATTCTCATTGTGCAATATTCCATTCTGTGAACATACAATTTATTTATACACCTATTGGCATGTCTGGTTTTTCTGTTTGTAGTTTCAATATATTCTAGGTTTGAGCCTTTCATTAGTTATATGTGTTTCAATTACGTTCTCCCAATTTGTGTCCCAATTTGTGGTTTTCACTCTTTTTATGGTGTTTTTGATCAATAGACACTCTTAATTTTGATGTAATTGAATATTCTGTAATTGTCATTTATGGTGTTTTTGTGGCTTAAGAAAAAATTTTCTACCACAAGTGTATATGAAGGTATCTTTTGTATTAAATTCTTAAAGCTCTTTGGTTTTACCTTTCACATTTCGGTTTTGAATCCACCTAGTATTTTTATTGTGATGTAAGGATCCAATTTCTTTTTTTTCAATATGGATAACTGATTATTCCATTTATTGAAAGTCCAACCCTTCCCATTGGTCTCACACTACCTCCTTAGCGACCTATTCTGTGTCTACATATGTCTGCTTCTGAGACCACTGGTCTTCATTGGCCTATTTGTCTATTCTTGCAATATCACACCATCTTAATTGCTATACCCTTATAATAAGTATGGGTGTCCTAGATAGCTAGCACTTCCGCATAAATTCAAGAATTAACTTGTTATGATACACACACACACAAATTACCGAAATCATGACTGGATTTGCATTAAACCTACAAAACAGTTTAGAAAAAAACTGACAGCTTTATGACATTGACTCTTTCATTCTATGAACACGTGTATCTACTTATTTGATCATTAAAATGTCTTTCAATAAGGCTTTATATCTTTTTCCAGAAAGATCTTGCCCTCATTTGTTAATTTCTAAGTAGTTCATAAATGACATCTTTATTTAAAATTTTTTGTAAGCATGTAAAAGAAGTTGATTTTTAAATACGGACTTTTGCACCAAAAATCTTTTAAAATTCTTAATAATCTAATAAGTTATCCATTTATTATTTTGAATTTTCATATACAATAGTATCATCTACATATGTTCTTCATTTCCAATCTTTAATATTTCATGTATTTTCCTTGCTTGTTATGCTTGCAAGGACCTCCAGTATAATACTGAATATAAATGGTGACAGCAGACATCCTTGCCAGGTTCCAAATGTCAAAGCTCTTAACATTCCACTTTTAAGTATGTAGTTTACTGTAAATCTTTATACATACCTTTAAGAAAATTTATTCAACTAATTTGCTAAGATTTTTCAAATCATGAATAAATGTCACATTTTATCCAACCCTTTCTCTACATCTATTGAGATGAGTGTGGCTTTTCTCCTCTAATCTGTTAATGAGGCAAATTATGCTGATTGTTCAAATGTTAAACCACATTGCAGTTTGGGGATAAACCCAACTTAGGTTTTATATATACACTTTTCTAATATGTTAGACTTAGGCGGTTCTATAGACTGGATGTTTGTGTTTGCTCAAAATTCATATGTTGAAACAAAATCCCCAAAGTGATGATATTAGGAGGTGATTAGGTCCTGAGAGTGGAGCCCTCACGAATGGGATTAGTGCCCTTATGAAAGAGACCCCAGAAAGTCCCTCGCCCCTTCACTATGTGAAGACACAACCAGAAGATGGCCATATATGAATCAGGAAGCAGTCCTCACCAGACACCAAGTCTGCTGGCCCCTTGTTCTTGAACTCCTGAGCCTCCATAACTGTGAGAAATAGTGTTTGTTGTTTATTAGCCACCTAGTCTATGCTATGTTGTTACAGTAGCCTGAATGCACTAACAGGCAATTATCATTTAGTTTAAAACACTTGCATCTATTTTGACACTGCTCTGTAATATTCTTTTCTCACTGATCAGGTTTTAGTATCGAGGTTATATCAGCCCCATAAAGTGAATTAGGAATGCTCCCTTTTCCTCTACACTCTTGAATTGCTTGTTCCTTAAGTGTTTCACCAGCAAAGCCATCTGGGCCCAGAGTTTCTGTGTGGCAAGACTTTTGGGTCCAGATTCTGTTACTTTAATGGTGATAGGACCACTCAAGTTTTCTTCTTTTTTTGAGGCAGTTTTGGCAAGTTCTATGTCTGTAGTAATGTAACAGTTTTATCTAATTTCTCAACCTAATTGGCATAAAGTTGCCTTTTTTGGACATTGAGCAAATTATCACATCAATACAAGACCACAGGCACATGTCTAGACTTTGATATTTGACAAAGTCAGAATATCCTCATGGAAAGACAGGTGAAATATAGGTGTGATGAGTTCATTTTCACTAGCTGTTTTCTACTTCCAGACTTCTGCAGTGTTCTTCCTTCTGACTGGGCTGCCCTCTCTTCCCCTCATCACCTTGTAGGTTCCTTCTCATTTTTTAAAACTCAGTTCAGGCACCATATCCTCCAAGAAGGCTCCCAGAGTCACCATGCCAGGCCAAGCATCTGTCCTGGGTCCCCCACAGCCTAAGGGACCCATCACTGTTAATGCACTAACCACACTGAGCTGGAGTTCTTTCCTGGTGTCTGCCTCCCCCGCTTGGCTGTGAGCTCCTTTTCCTGTGTCCTCAGAGCAGAGCAGAGGTGGTCAGTCAACACTTGTGCAACTGACTGAGCTTGTAACCACTAAATGACCAAGTTCTCTAGCCATGTCTCTGTATTTCCCCACATACATTCGTTTGTGCCTTTATTTATTTCATTAAGTATTTATTGAGCACCTACTACATGCCAGGCACTGTTCTAGAAGAGTGGCCAATGAGGAAAGAGGAAAACTGGGAGAATGTGGTGTCCTGGAGACCAAGTGAAGAAAGGATTCCAAGGTTGAGAGATGATCAACTGTGTCATGCAGCCAACAGGTCAAGTAAGATGAGGTCTGAGACTTGGCCATTTATATAACAATGTGAATATCATCAGTGATTCAGCACTTTTGCTGAAGTAGTTAGACAAAAATCTAATTGGGGATGTTCAGAAAAACACTGGAGCCCTGCAGAAGAACTGAAGAAAGCTGGTATAAAGTTTTGCTGTGAAGAAAAGTAAACAAATATATGGGGTTTTATTTTGCTAGGCAGAGTTTTTTATTTGCATGCAGTTAATAGATCTATCCTTTCTTTCAAAACTTTGGGTTTCCTGTTTTGAGTTAGAAATGTGATGCCTGTGGACAGCAACTCTGGTAAGAATTTTTCACAGCACATTAACTCTTCTGTCCTTTCTGAGGCATCCCCAAGGGAGAGACAGGTCTCCCTGCTTATGTCAAAGGCTGTTTTTTTTTCTCAGTAACCTCAGAACTTTGTGGCTGATTCACAACCAATATCCGCATATCTACAGCTGACCACATCCACCACTGCAGCCACATGTATAACACCAAACCCTCATGTGGCCACCCCTTTTCCTCCCTCCGTGGCAGAATGTGGAAAATACCAAAGGACCTGTCCCCCAAAGACTGCCAGTCCTCATGGCTTAGGACCATAAGGTGAGGTGACACAGATCCTCAAGGACATACTAAAGCAGCAGAAGCAGGCATGACCACATCCCACACCCTACTCGCCACTGTGGCCCTTCCACAGAACGTGACCATCCCGCACACATGTGCCCAAACAGAACACTGTACAGCAAGACACATCATTTCTCATAGAGCTCTATTGTGGCATATAATAATAATAGGTACTCTATATAAATTAAATTAAAAATAAAGCTCCAGCAGGTTGCACAGATTGGCTGTTAATAAATACATCTCTGGGTAATTGTGCCCCAAGACCAGCTCATGACCACTCTCCCTCATCCAGAGAATTATACAAAAATAAATACAGGCTTAGGGGGATGTGGGGAAGGGGGACATGCCTGGCTCCATTCTGAAAGTTCTTACACCATCTACCCTGTTTCTCCCCACTGGTATCACCATAGGGAGCCCTAGGCTGATGAGAGACCTCAGGGATGGGGAGGCCTCTCTCCAGTTGAGCATTATCAGAAGCAAAGGATCCCTTACTGTACAGGCCACATACCCCATTGAAACCCTCTGGGGATGGTACAGAGGACACTCTTCCCCAGACCTCAGAGAGGGGAAGGCCTGCTACTGCTGATCCCTCAAGCAGCCCCTAGGAGAACCAGGCCAGAGACAGGCACAGTGCAAGCACCAGGAGGGACATACCACTGTTCAGAGCCACGGGGACCACTATCAGCCCAGCCAGGACCCCCAGAGTCTGGGTCAAGGGTCCCCAGAGCTGGGGAGGCAATATACACACACATTCTGCAGAGGCTGCTAGGGTGGGAGACCTCTTTGGGGGCTCGAGGCTTGAACCTGAACTCTCTTCATCCTGAGAGCTCACATGGGGCCTGGCAAGGCTGGAAGGACAGACTTCAGTCCCTGACGGACCAAGGAGGGTGAGATTTTGCCCCTGCAGGACTACAGCAGCTGTCTCCTTGCCAGACATAGGAACTAAGCTGTCTGCCCACTCAGTGGTAAACTCCTTACGGGCTTCTATTCCCTTTGGGGACACAGTCACCCCAGCTATCGCCCTATTCATGTCCAAAGAGTCAGTGTCCTTGCCCATTCCCTTCCCTGAAGCCCCAGTGAACTGACCCTCTGTACCCAGAACCACAGGGCTGTCACATCCTGAGCCCTCTGCCCATGGAAGCCACACATCTCCCATAGTGGCTATGACAGAATAGGTACCAGAGAGGATTTCTGGAGGCGATTCCTTGGGGGTGTCCCCTTCTGGGCTGGAGGGTATAACAGAGAGCCCTTCTTCTCCCTCCCCTTCCTCATCAGGGTCCTCGGTGTCCTTGATGAGCTCCACACCACGCCCCAGCCGGGCATAGTGCAGTGTGATCTCCTCAGCCAGGGCACTGTTCAGGGCCCGTTCAGGGCCAGGCCACTTCAAGATCAGGTCACGGTCCGTGAGTATGCCCAGGGGATAGCTGGGAGACACCCCCCCATCCATGAGGCCCTCCCCACCACCTCCTGTCCCACCTGCAGCCACGGCAGCCCGCAGACGACTCAGGTGGGACAAGTAGAGCTGCTCCAGCTCCTGGTCAATAGTGTCTTCACCAAGCAGCTCCTCCAACCCACTCATGACCCCCAGGCCCCCGGAGGGCTCATCCATGACAGCCCCAACCACGCAGCCCTTTCGGCCCCCTCCATTCTCGCTTGATACTTCCCACGTGGCCTCCACCTGTTGCTGGCTGGGTTCCAGGAGAGGCCCGGCTGCCCCCTCACTTTCATCGGGCCCTGAGGCCTGGTCTCTGGGGAAGCCACCCAGACCACAGAGAGAGGAGGAGGGAGGAATCCTGATGGCTGGTGCCTGGAGGACCTCTGTGAAAGCCACAGGTGGAGTGCTTCTGGGGATATTACTTTCCTCTGGGCGTTTCCTAGTCACGTTAACTTCAGAAACCTGGAGTGGGGGCGGGAGAAGAGAGAAAGGGAAGGGAATGAAATAGAGGAGGGTATGGAACAAGCAGAGATAGTGAGAACTGGTGACAGCACACACCCAGCCACACAGGTGTCTCTAGATAAACACTCCTTAAAGAGCCCTCTATAATTCTCTGAACTCCAAAGATGATGTTGTCCATTAGGTGGGGTAAAGGGAGTTTCCTGCAGATCATAAAGCTGAGGAATTCAGTGGGCACCAATATTTGGTGAGTGACTGTCCATAAATACTGTCGTTGACCTCCAAAGCATATCTAGAATATCCATATGGATTCCTGTTATTTTCTGTTTTAAAAAAATGTCCTAGCTGTTTTTGATAAGACCAATCTAGTAACAACAAGCATACTTAGCACCCAGATCTTGGTTTCTAAATACCATTCTCCACTAAAAGGAACTTGAGCTCCTTAAATAAATGGATGTTGCCAAGTTTGGGGCATGGGAAGCAAAAGATGAGTCTGGGACATATTGTCATACCAGAATGTGAGGAAGTGCTCAAATAATGATGGAGATGTGTCAAAAGGACTCTGGAACCAATTGAAATTAACAGAGAGAGTTCAACTTAAGCATTAAAATAAGTAAGTAAAATGGATTGAAATTCATCAAATATGTTTAAAATTCATGAATAATGATATAGCAAAACCAAAAAATCCTTTAATTGGTCACTTCAGAAGTTTAATTGGTCACTTTCAGAAGTTCATTTCTTCTGAAAACTGGTAAATAAAAGGGAAAAAATTAAGTATTTATACAGCTTTTTCTATACAATCTATATACCCTCAAGGTAGCCAAACAGTTGATGTGAGGAAGCTTTTCTTTAGAGAAGAATTCCAGCTAAGAAATGAAGTGGGGATAAAAGAATTAAATAGAATCAATTCTATTTACATTAATTTAACAATAACAGATTATAACTAATTAATTTAATTAATAGTTTAATGAATTAAATAATAGATTAAATTAACTTAATAGAATTAACAAATTAATAAAAATAGAGTAAGAAATGTGTCTACATGGACACAATCAACCAGATCCAGACTGGGAAACTCTACAGGACAAACAAGTTTTCTTCAACAAACAAATTGCTAGTGGGGGAGATTTAAAAATCTAAAAACCAAATGCAATGTGTTGACCTTGTTTGGATCATAAAACACTCAAGAGATAAGGAAATTTGAACACTGACCTAATATCTGATGATACTAAGAAATTATTGTTTATTTTCTGAAGCGTAATGATGGTGTTGTTCTGTTTTGTTTTGCTTTGCTTAATTTAAGATACAAACTGAAGTATTTATGGATGGGATAATGTCTGGATTTTTTCCAAAATAATTCCATACAGAATGAGATGGGGGTACAGAAAAAGTAGGAATGGACATGTGTTGAAATTTGTTGAAGCTGGGTGATAGGCACATATGGGCACATTATACTAGTCTCTTTACTTTTTTATATGTTCGAAAATTTTTGCAATAAAAAATTAAAACACACACATACGTGTCTAGAATCTCTGTCTCCCTGGCCAGCACTGGCATGGCTCTCGCGGGCCTCTGCAGTACCCTACTCCTCAGTCCCCCTGCTTCCACCCTCAACCCTACAGTCTATTTTCCTCACAGCAGCAAGAGGGAGCCTGTTGAATCCTAAGTCAGATCATGATCTGCCTCTGCTCACTACCCTCCCTAGCTCTCCTTGTCTCTCAGAGTAAAAGCCAGAGTCCTCTCCATGGCCCATGAGGCCCTACGTAATCTATCCCAGGTCACCTCTCTGGCCTTATCTCCTGCCACTCCCCCTCACTCATTGCTCCTCACTGTTCCTCAGACATATTAGTCATGACTTTGCACTTGCCTGGGATGTTCTTTCCATCATCTGTGTGGTTCATTCTCTCACTTCTTCAGATCTTTGCTCAAGTTTCACTACTAAAGCTTTCCCTGGCCACCTGATCTAATGTTGCAAACGTCTCCCCATATCAATCTATCTATCTATCTAATCTATCTATCTATCATCTCACACACATACACTTACTCCCTATACCTTTAGTTTTTCCTTAGCACTCATCTAAAATACCATATAATTTAATAACTACTATTTTGCTTTCTTATATCTCACTCCACTAAAATGTAAGTAAGCCCTGTGAAGATAGTGCTTTTGGTCACTACCATATTCCCAGCATCCATAACAGTGCTTGGCACAGAGCAAGCACTCACTAAATATTTGCTAACTTAACAAATGATATTTCTATATGCCCTGGTGAATAACTGCATTCTACCCCTCTGCCATCAGATTCAGATTTGGGGCCCTCTCTCTGACCTAGGGTGAACCCAGAGGAAGTCAGCCCCCACCACCCAGTCCCCCACCCAGCTGTCCATCCAGTGGCTGTAAGCATCTGCTTACCTGAAGTGTCATCTGAGGCCATGGACGGAGAGGGGTGGGGGCCACCAAGGGACCCACTGACTCCTGGACATCAGGACGCTCTGCTGGAGAGAAGGGCAGCGTTGGGGTAAGGCACGTGTACAAACAACCATGGTTTGGTTAAGAAAATCTGCTCTTCTAGCCAATTGGCACTTTTGCCTCTGAAGCTCTCTGTGGCATTATGAGGCAGAGGGTGCTTCAGAATTTGTATAGAAAAAAAGGGAGAAAGAAAGAAATAGTAAATACAAGCTAAAACTCCTGCAGCCTGCCAGTCGCTTACCCACAGCAGGGGTATTATCTTCCGTGCTCTTCATCCTCAGCTCTTCCTCGTTAGGCCTGTGGGTCAGAGGAGAGAATATATGGATCTGATGCCCCGAGAGAGCAGTTCTGCCACCCACTGGCACCTTCTGAGCCTCTGGGGTGACCCACCTTCACCTGACAGCTGCTGTTTTCCCTTCTGCTGCCTCTTTTTCCTTCCTGATTAAAGTCCCACACATTCATTATAGAAAATTTAAAGAATACAGGAAAGTATAAAGAAGCAGGGGAAAAGTCACACATTAGCCACAGGCAACCACAATCACTGTTTTGGAAAATTTCATCCCAGACAGTCTATTAAATCTTTCAGATTCTACAGATAGAATTTCACAGCTGGCTTTGTCCGTTTAACAGCAAGGAAGCATCATTATATACTTGTGTAAACATTTGAAATGGCTGCTTACTGCTCCTACCATACAGGTTTGGGCTCACCATCATGTATGGAGCCATTCCCTTCCTGCTGAGCAACTAGGTTGTTTCCCTTCATTTCCTCTTGCAAA